>ML821862.1:126248-141935 GCA_009831015.1 Picea engelmannii
AATACAGAAGCTTTAAGCTATCAAGGCATTTCATATCGACACAGTGGACAGGTACGTCCAGTTTCCAGCCATCTGAATATGCAAGTCCTGTGGTACATGTGCCCACAATGCATTTCACGTGCATCCTCCCCCAGTCGGAATGGGTCCCTGCAAATTGCGCAAGTTGAATTATTATCGTTATTGACATGTTCTTCTGAAATTAGAACGCCAGGCAACTGCTGCACGGCGGCTCTATCGGCCGGTCTGATATATTGATCATCAGGAGGCAACGGCTGGACGGCGACTGTATCGGCCAGTTGGATATATTGATCATCGTGTGATGCTATTAAAACATTAGATACTCCCCTTACACGAAGAAGAATATCTTCTGTATCTTCTAGGGTTGTTTGGTCCATCTCGCTTATCAGATTGGTAATGGCTGCTAGGTCAATTATCAGGTCATTAACGAGACTAAGAGTTGAAGGATTTGAGGTAGCAGGAGGACTATTTCTGTCTCTTCCTGATCTTGATCCGGTGTTTCTCCCATCATTATCATTACTGGTGTGATTTGAGCTTCTGATCAGACAATTTGCACTGCTACTCCTAGCCCTCCTGCTTCCATAATCAATGGGAGACAACGAGGAGGGATTTGAGCTTCTCCTGGGCCGACTTCCTTCACCACGTTTTTCTTCTCGGCCTCCTCGGCTCTCTCCTTCCATTTCCACAGTTCAAATATGAATGGCTATTTCTATTCCTGTACCATCGCCGAACGAAAACTGAAACATGGCTTCGCTTTATACTTTCATGAAACGAGGCGCAACCAACAGACGTTATACTTTCATGAATCGCCGCGCAACCAACAGACGCGATCCATGTCTGTTCATTGTCCTTTTTCCGTTGTTTTATAGTTTGCTTTTTTTCTTAATGGAGCCTGTTTATTTTATTACATGCAGAGGCGCATTTCTTCGTATAATTATTTTTTTAAATTTTAAAGTTATTGGAGATTCATGCCTTTTCAATTTTGGGGATTCATAATAAGTGTTTAGGTCTTAAAATATATATTTTTAATTAAAAATTCCAAATAATTGTGTTACGAGGTTTATTTTTTTTGTTGGGAGTGATGCCGATTTAGAGGACCGTTATAATTTATATGATTGTTTTTTGAGCAGCTTTGTAACAGAATCCTTTTTAAATTAAATTATATGGTGATTTAGAGGACCGTTATAATCTATATGATTGTTTTATGAGCAGCTTTGTAACAGAATCTATTTTTAAATAAAATTATATGGCGATTTAGAAGACCGTTATAATTTATATGATTGTTTTTTGAGCAGCTTTGTAACAGAATCTATTTTTAAATTAAATTATACGGGTGTAAAGATATGTGCTGGTTGGGAACGAGTGGTTTTATTCTCATTGTATTCCAATACCACTTTGATGGTTTAAGATTATGATATCTCCTATATATGTGGTTGTTTAAATAGTAACAAAAAAATATGTGGTTGTTTGAATAGTCTTCTTGTAACAAAAAAAAAATGTTGATTATTTAGATAGTGGTTATAATTTATATGATTATTCTATGAGCAACTTTGTAAGAGAGTTTATTTTTAAATTATCTGCCTGTGTGGTTACAACTTGATTATTAGAAATGAGTGGTTTTATTCCATTGTATTCCAATATCAGGATGGTTTACAGCTATGAGTTCATCTATATATATGCGGCTGCTTGTATAATCCTCTTGTAACAAAAAAAAACTGATTATTTAGAGGGCTGTTATAATTTATATGATTATTTTTTGAGATTTTTGTAATGGAATCTATTTTTAAATTATATGGATGTAAAAGATAGGTATTGGTTACAACTCTATTATTGGAAATGGGTGATTACTATTAGATTATTGAGAATTGGTGGTTTTATGCCTCTTGTATTTCAATACCAGTTTACTGTTTAAAAAGATTATGAGATCACCCATCATATATGCCACTCTTTTAGCTTTGACTCTTTTCCTTGAAATCTGATTCTGATTGTTCCATTTGTTTTATCTTGCTGAACTTTTTTTTTTCCCTCATTTCTATTTATTTCCTTTCCTTTATTATCATTATTATTATCTCATATTAACAATTTCCTTTCTTTTATTATCATTATTATTATCTCATATTAACAATACTATTAGAAATTTTATCATTTTTACTATTAATCTATCTTAACAAATTACTTTTGATACTTTATAATTTTTAATAACTTAATTTTCTATTTTCATTAATATTTTATCTCAAACTTATTTCAATACTTTATTTATTTCTTCTACTTTATTATATCATTATTATCTCATATTAATAATAGCATTTAATTATTGAAGAAATATTATAATTTTTTATTAATCTATCTCAACAACTTAATTTATTATTTTCATTAACAACAATAATATTTTAATTATTAATCTATCTCAACAACTTAATACTTTATAATTTTTAACAAATTAATTTTCTATTTTCATTAATATTTTATCTCAAACTTATTTGAGTACTATATTTATTTCTTTTACTTTATTATATCATTATTATCTCATATTAACAATAGCATTTATTTATTGAAGAAATATTATCATTTTTTATTAATCTATTTCAACATCTTAATTTACTATTTTCATTAATATCTTATTTTAATGGTTAATTTGAATGATTTATTCATTTCTTTATGTTATCCTTGTTCCTCTCTTCAACAATAGCTTAGCATTATTCATTTTTAAATACAAATCTCATAGTTCTTTTCTAACATATTATCTTCTTGAGTCTTTGATGATGGGTGGAGTGTCCACTTGAAACTTTGGATGTTTCAAAACTTTGTATACAATTTTTATTTAGAAAAATAAAATAAAAATGGTTGTCATTCAAGAAGGTTATGGAGAAAACCCATGTGTATTGTTTTTCCTTTTCTTCATTTTTTTTTGTTGTGTTGTGATATATTTGTCTTTGCTATTATTTCTAACAAATGGCATGAGAGATAACTTTTATGTGAGCACTAGCAAAATAAAGGAGAAATACAAATAGAGAATTGATAAATTCTTAGTACAAATTTTTGGAATGTGGGAGTTGTAGGTAGAAGCTCTTTTGATCCAAATTAGGACCTTTCATTGAATAAACCAACTTGGAATGTTGGATGAAGATTGGGACAAATTGGATCGGAAGGCGATGACTACAATCATTCTCTCTTTATCGAGCAATGTCTTGTTCAACATCTCAACACACAAGATAACAAAGGGTTGCAAAATCTTCTATGAGACATGTATAAGATGCCCTCTGCATCAGACACAATATTTTTTGATGAAGAAATTGTTCAATTTAAAGATGGAGGAAGGAGATAGGATCACAAATCACCTGAATGAGTTCAATACCTTGATCAATTAGTTATTTTTAGTAAGCATCCCACTGGAAGATGAGATCAAGGCTATCTTGTTGTTGTTTTCATTTCCTGATAGTTGGAAAGGAGTTGTTATGGCTATTAGCAACTCAATATCCATCTCAATTTTTGGATTTGGTTCTAACAAGAACATAGGTGTGTTAAAATTCAATGATGTTGTTGGTGCTCTGTTGGTGTTCTTTTCAGTGAGGAAGGAAAATTCAGGGTACTTGATTGGGAGATGCTTTAGTAGTTAGCGGAAGAGCGATGGAATAAGAACGGGGAAAGAATAATCATAGAGGAAGATCAAAGTATATAAAAAGATCAAAATCCAAAGGAGGAAAAGGTAGTTGTTGAAACTATGGTAAGGAAGGGAACATGAAGAAACATTGCTTGCTGTTGAAGAACAAGAAGGATGAAAATGAATCAATAGAGAATGAGGAAAATACAACTTATGAAGAATATATAGGTGCTCTTATCCTGTCTACAAGATATGCTACTATAGATATTTGAGTATTTGACTTAGGAGCATCATTTCATGCAACATCATTAAGAGATCGTTTCATGTTTCATAAATTAACAAGATGGTAATTTTGGAAAAGTTTATCTTGGTGATGATGAGCCTTATAGTATCATTGGAAAAGGAGATGCTATAATAAAGATGAAAAATGACAAGTGTTGGTTGCTAAAGGATGTGAGACATATTCCTCAACTCAAGAGAAACTTGATATTTGTTGGGCATTTGGATGCCATTGGGTACAATGTTACATTTGGAGTAGGTGCATGGAAGGTAACAAAAGTAGCATTGGTGATTTCCAAATGATGCAAATTTCTCATACATTGCATGTGCTAAAAGGTCAGATAGAAGTGGGAGATACATTAGAAGTCACAAATAGTAGAACAAAGCTTTGAAATAAAAGGATCGGTCACATGAGCAAGAAGTGTCTTGGGATCTTTCATAAGAAGAATCAGATTCCAAGTATGAAAGCAATAGATATGGATTTATGTGAGAATTGCATATATGATAAACAAAACAGGACACGATTCTCTACCAAGGAACATATGAAGAAGACACGACTATAGGAACTAGTGCATTATGAGGCTTCTACCCATCAAAGGTAGAATCTATTAATGGATCTACTTATTTTGTTACATTTATGGACAATTGCACTTGGAAGGTTTGGGTTTAAATGATGAAAAAGAAGTATGAAGTTTCTAATATATTTAAAACTTCCAAAGAACTTGTAGAAAATCAAACTGGTAGTAAGATTAAATGTTTGAAATATGATAATGGGGGTAAGTATTGTTTGAAAGAACTTGAACAATATTGTGTAGAAAATGGAATTCAAAGAATCAAGATTCTTCCTCTTACTCCACAAGAGAACGGTGCGACAAAAAGATTGAATATAACTATTTTGGAGAGAGTATGCAACATGATCTCAAATGTAAGACTAGGAAAACAGTTATGGGTGGAGGTTGTAAATACAATAGTGCACCTTATCAGTAGGGGACCATCTTATCAATTTCATATTGAAGTTCTAGAAGATAAATGGTTAGATAAGAATATTTCTTATGATCATCTATGAGTGTTTGGATATGAATATTTCGTTCATGTTTCAAAGGAAGAAAAAAACAAATCTTGACATGATATTTAGAAAGTGCATTTTCATTGGATATGGAGATGAAAGATATGGTTATCGGTTATGGGATCCAATTGCTAAGCATGTCATACGAAGTGGGAATGTGATATTTAATGAAAGAATAACCCCAAATCTACAAGAACAAAGAGTATCAAGGAATACATTATATTAGAAGACATTGCAAATGAAAGTGGTGTATTCAAATGAAAGGTGGTTATAAATCATTCACAATCACCGATCCACAGATAAAACCACATGCTCATCCCTAGAAATTCCATGATGATGAGTAACAAGATCACCTCAGTAGTAATTATGAAGAGGGTACACCAAAAGAGATGATTCCCCAAGTTAGAAGGTCTACAAGAGAGTGTAGGCCTCCAACACGGTACACATATTTCCTTCAATACTCATTACTTTATGATGAATTTGAACCTACTACGTTTGAAGAATCATGTGTGGATAAACATAAAAAAAATGGTTGGAGGCCATGAGATATGAAATGGGATCTCTAATGTCCAATCACACATGGGATTTATCTCCTCTTCCATCTAAGAGGAAATCATTACAAAAAAAAATGGGTGTATAGGTTGGAGGAAGAAGCAGGTGGGAAGAAGTAATGCAAGGCTAGCTTGGTGGTCAAAGGTTATGGTTAGAAGAAGGGAATTGATTTTATAGATATTTTTTCACTAGTTGTAAGAGTGACCTCTATAAGAGCAGTATTAGGTTTAGTAGCTATTCATGATCTAGAGTTGAGGCAATTTGATGTCAAGACAAATTTTCTACATGGTGATTTGGATGAAGAGTTGTACATGAAGCAACTTGAAGGCTTTGAAGAAAAAGGTAAAGAGGATCTAGTGTGTAGATTAAATCGAAGTCAACATGGGTTGAAAAAATCTCCAAGGAAATTTTATTTAAAATTTGATTCATTTATGATCAAATAAAATTTATCTAGATGGGAATCTAACGATTGTGTCTATTATAAGTCTTTTGAAAATGGTGAATTTGTACTTTTATTATCATGTGTTAATGATATGCTAGTTGTAGGATATAACATGGATACAATTAATAGGTTAAAACAATAATTGGCTAGGATGTGGGTGTTGCAAAGTAAATCCTTGGAATGGAAGCTAACAAAATTAAAACTTTATATATTGAAAATGTGTTGAATAGGTTTATCATAAAGGACGCTAAGGAAATAATCACACTTTAGTGAATCATTTCAAATTATCTTATGAGATGTGTCCCAAGACACTTGAAGAGAAAGAATACATGGAGAGAATACCTTATTATTTGGAATTTGGGAGCCTTATTCATGCAATGGTCTGCACAAGATCAAACATTGCCCAAGCAGTGGGATTGGTTAGTAGAAATATGAGAAAGCTAGGAAAAATTCATTGACAAGTAGTGAATGGATTTTGAGATATCTAAAGGGAACATCAGATCATTTATTGAGTTTTAGAGGAGAAGATGCACAATTGCAAGGATATGTAGACTCATACATGGTTGGTGATTGTCACATACCCACTACACAAATCAAACTTTTTCGTTGATTTCTCAACAATCAGAATCTCCGAAGTCCTACGGGGCTTAGCGCAGGATAGCTCTTTCCTTTTTCCACCTTCATATGATTGTATTTCATGACTATGGGACAAATCAACATGACGTCTTTTCGCACTTCGCAACTCAGTGCTACCGGAATTTCGAGTCACTCGACTTTGCAAACCCCGAATCTTGAAACAGTGAAACGCCGAATCCCGACAGGGCTAGCGAGGGGCAAGTTTCTCTCTTGGGGTCTTGTCTACATGAACCTATATGGTGTCCACGTGCTTAAGCCAGCCAAGAGCTTATCGGCTTTTCCCGATTTGGGGAATCGCGATACACGACTTCTACCTTTCCCCATTCAAATCCCCAAAACTTCTGAGGTCTCCAAAGTTTCCCTCCAAAGGGAGATCGACGGCCGTAAGCCTCCCTGATCCAACGATATGGATCCTTTCGGGGTTTCGTTACTTGGGGGTTCTAAATGCAACGACTCCAAGACTCTTCGCCATTCAAATCCCCAAATTTTGATATGGAAATTCGTGTAAGAGATCGACGACTCTTAGGAGTGTGGATCCAATGGTCCATAGGATTTCAGGTATCGGATTTTGTGACTTGCAAAGGCAAGGTTTCTTGCCTTTTGGTTCCTCGGATGCTGAAACGTCGAAACGCTTACCAGAGGCCACGTGTGCTCTATATATGGACGGTCCAGGAACTTCCATGGACCATGGGGTCTATGGTCTCGATTCCTTCATCTCTTGCAAGGGAAAAAGAAGGGGTCGTGGAATTAATGTCTGCGTCTCTTTCTTAAATAGAAAGGTCATTACAGACCCTGGGATCCTCCGAAGGGATCTTGTTCGTGCATTGCTTGCAAAGGTGGAGAGGGGTCGAGGAATTATCATCCACGTGTCCTCCCTCAGATGAATGATCCTTGTTGTTTCGCGAGTTCATGACTTGCAACTCCTAGTGATGCAAATCCTTTGTCAACTCGAATCCCTGGTATCCTAAATACCGATGGACTCTCGATCTCTGCTATGTGTCCTCCATGGATGGACGATCTAGATCTATATCGGGAATTTCACCATGGAGTGTCCCGTCCCTTATCATCAGGACTCCTGGAATCTCGAATTCTGAATCCCCGATACTGACTCCTCTCTCGGGACTTTTGTCCTTGGTCACGAGGGCTTAACCCTCATGCATCTCTTAACAAATCTAATGGCTGTCGAGTTTTTCTAGCTAAGATCTAACAGCTCAGATCTATCCCACGACACACACTCTCCCACTACTTCTTGGACGTGGAAAAATCAATGGTCCAGTTGTTCTCATGGACCTTGGGGATCTACAATCCCGATTTCCTTGCTATTCATGAAGATAGAGGAAAAAGGGGCGAGGTATGTAACACCCTTATTTCTTTCGTCAATCTAACGGTCATGAATGACCATGGATCTTCCGATGGGATCTCGTCCGTCGACCGATACTTATCCCTACACTGCTACTTCAGGATTTTAAGAGGGTCATTCCTCCTCGTACAGGGTTGTTAAGACTTGCACATTCAAGTCCTTTTTCTAGGTTCTTGGTAAACCTTTCCAAGGAGGGAGTCTCTGTGAAGAGATCTATTTTGGGGCATTCCTGGAGACAGATAAGGGGAAACAAATTCTCGAGAATGGACTGGAAGTCTGACTTGGTTCGACTTATGCATAATTAAATTCATTTATCAACATAAGCCATGTGTGGTTTTTCTATTATGAGCATACATCTACCATTTCTTATCAAAACACTACACAAACATTCTTATAATGTAATTGCTCACAATTTCACAGTTTATGAGCATATATGTCAGCATATGAATTTCAAGATGCAATATGTAAAACACTTATCAGAAATAACACCAGAAGTGAGTGCAAATGCTGAGAGGGGTGCTCGTTTCCACCCAACCATAGGCTTAGCGAATCCCAGCGGATTTACCACTAGCCACCCTCGAGCTGAGACCACGATGCTGTGAGACTGCATCTTCGTTTTCCAGTGACCAGGAGCAAAGGTTGCAATCCTTCCTCTCTGCTATCACTCACTCTGCATATTTCCAGAGTTCTCCCCTCGCGTCTGCCCCCCAATCGCTTCTACCTTACACCTTATCCTCTTGCGAGGTTGCGTGTGGCGCGATTACCCTTATGCTGGTAAGGTCTGACGGCTCTACGGATGGGCGGTTCACCTCCCCATCCCTCATTAAGACAACCACCTACCAGCCTGCGAGACATTTAATTCGGGGCTAGCAAGCCGCTTTTGGTTCTTCGGGCTAGTGGAGTCCAAATACGGTGTTAATTCTCGACGGAAGTTAATGCCACTTTTCTAGGTGCCTTCCACCGCCATCGTGGTCTCTTTTTCTGCACATCCCCTCTCAGCAGTCCTGCAATAAAATTTATAATGTTATTCACATTCATTGACCTTTTAATCAAGGTCCATTTACATCACATATTCACATTTATGAGTTTTCCATAGTTCTTGGACAGTCCCGTTATTTTTACAAACTAGGGGAAACAGGGTGTTACAGTGACTTAGATTGAAGATGCTCTACAATAGGGTTTGTGTTCACATTGGCAGGAGCAATGATCAACTTAATTTCCAGGTTCCACTACTGAAGCATAGTGTATTGCAATCACACAAGGAGATAAGGAGATGTTGTGGTTGCTAAGGCTATTGTATGAATTGGGTAGTAGACAAAAGGGATTTGTGTTATATAGCGATAGAAAAAGTGCAACAGATTTGGAAAAAATGAAACATTTCAATCTCATATGAATCACATAGAGCTATGATATCACTTTATTCAAGGTATCATTGAACAAGGTAAAATAAGGTTGGAGAAGATACATACTAGTTTGAATCGTGCACATGCATTTACCACAATTTTTCCAAAAGAGAAGCTAGAGTTATAAAAAGATTCTCTTGGTTTGGTAAAATTGTGACAATAGGCCATGGAAAGCAGGTGACATCTCTGAGCATGATTGCATGTAGCATGAATTGGAATTCAAGTGGGATATTATTGGGATGTGAAGCCTGATTTATAGGGAGGTTATAATTTCTATGATTATTTTATGAGCATCTTTGTAACATAATCTATTTTTAGATTATCTAGGTGTAAAGATATGTGTTGGTTACAACTTGGTTATTAGGAATGGGTATTTTTATGCCCATTGTATTCCAATAACACTTTTTGGTTTAGGATTATGAGTTCACCTATATATGGTGCTTCTTGTATAGTCCTCTTGTAACAAAATGATGGATGTGAAGACAATATTCCTCAATGGGATCATTTAGGGGGAAGTATTTATAGATGAACCTTGGGGATTTGAGTTACATGGGAGGGAGTCTCATGTGTGTAGGCTTAATAAATCCTTGTATGGACTCAAATAGACACCCAGGGCATGATATTGCAAAATTGATAGATACTTGTAGAGTATGGGATTAACCAAGAGTGAGGTGGATCCTAACTTGTACTTCATACTTGTTGGGTATGATCCACTCATATTGGTGTTGTACATGGATTATTTGTTTCTTATAGGTGTAGAGGAGCTTATAGGAGGGTGCAAAGAAAATATGTCTACAAATTTTGAAATGAAGGATATTGGATTGATGCATTATTTCTTGGGGTTAGAGGTATGCGAGATATTAGGAGAGATATTTCTTGGTCAAGGGAAGTACATAGTGTAGATCTTGAGGAGATTCATGATGGAGGACTGTAGATCGATGGTTACACTTATGGTGACCAACTTGATGAAGGTTGTCACTTCATATTCATATTTAGTGGATCACAATATATAGGGGTAGTTGATAGGGTCCTTGATGTATTTGGTCAAAACCAAGCGAGATATATGTTTTGTTGTGAACACCTTGAGTCATTTCATGGTGGATATAAAGAAGGTGCATTGGATAACAATGAAACATGTACTGAGGTACTTGAGAGGTACATTGGAGTATGAGCTGAGGTATCTTGGAGATGATGGAGTGAGGCTACAGGGATATTCATAGTCAGATTAGGAAGAGAGTGCAATAGATAGGAAGGGAACCTCAGGGTGCTTCTTCAGCTTGGGATCAACTTTGATTACATGGTTCAACAAGAAGCATGCAACATCCCCATTTTCAAACCCAAAAATATCAATGTATTTTTTAGATGTGGTACAGGGTCGAGAGCCAAGTGATCTATATTGTAAATGTAGTATATGACCAAGAGCCAGAGTGATGTAATATTGTAAATGATGTAAATTAAATATAATGAATAAAATGTATCACCAGCTGCAGACGAACATAGATGGAGGCTTGGGGGATAAATATCCACAAAAGAGAGAAGGGGTCCAAGGGGGAGAATTACCCATGTCTATTAAAGTGAAACTCATTTCTCATTTCCTTCTAAATTATCCATACCATTAACCTTCTAGTAGCCGTTGAGTGTTCTAGAGCCCAATCATTGAATTCATGTAGGAGGGTTGGTGTGAGAGTCACTTCCCATAATTATTGAGAGCATGGGGGATGAGTATAATAATCTTGGGGAAGAGTGCAATTCAATAAATAAATATAAGGAGAGAAAATTTGTATGGGTAGGAGTCCAGATTTGCACATTCACATTTTTTAATAGAGATCTATTTTTACATGGAGTTTCTGGACAACAATGGAGTTATGACCACTAGAGCTTGAAGGTGGTTGTTGTGGACTTGTTTAGTTTCTTTTTGGAGCTGTAATTTCATGGAGAAAGAGGATGCATGCATGGGAGTGATGAGATTTTTGAAATTTATCAAGGAAGCATGTGTTTTGGATGCTAGGAAAATTTGTGTTATAGCTGTAGAATTCCTAAAGTCCTAGGAAGAGTAATTCATGTCCAACCTGAGTTGGAAGCTCTAGAGGGGAGTGGAAAGGTTTGAGGGAATGCGAGAAGTGAAGGGGGATTCCATCTCTTGGGTTGTGCAGGTTGAGGGGAAGTGTGTTGGTGGACTGGAATTAAATGAGAGTTTAATTGTTGAAAAATGCACATTAGCTAGCCTTAGGGACCTCTGTCTCTTACATATTCATAGACCCAACTAGCGGGTGTATTTCTACTAAGAACTAGAACAACAAGGATATGGTTGGGAGGAATGTCCATCCTCTGTAGTGGGTTGCATATTTACATAATATAAGTGTTCTTATATGTTGTGTTTAATTGTGTTAAATGCTGATACACACACACACACACACACACACACATTTGTTGTACATCTACTCTGAGTTATCTTGGTTAAAGTTGCTTGTTGTGAGAAAGAAGATATATTTAAATATATACTTAAAAGGTTGAATAATGTTGTATGTATTTAGTTGCTACTATGCATAGTAAAGAGTAGTTATAATTACATTTTTATTGAGTATGGAAAATTGAATGAACTTGAATGTCATGTTGTGTGTCACTTTACGCATTTAGATTTAGTATCATAAATTTTAGGGGGTCATTTTAGTAGTGATGTGACCTAGCTGGGGGATGGGTATGTTACAATATGGTATCAGAGCTATTGGTTCGAGAATGGACTTATATGGGCCAAGAAACAATACAAATTTGAGTAAATTTGTTGTTGCATACTTTGTTCTGTGCGAATTTGGGGGAAAATCGGGAGAAATTCAAAGTCAAATCCCCAAATTCATGGTCAAGATTAATGTTTAAATGAATCAAAATGGTGTAAGGAGTTTAATGAAACCAATATACAAATTTGCAGAGAAAAATTCGACTTTGAATGTTCAAATTTCACATTTTAATAACCACTGTAGAGTTAAAGTTAGTTTGGTAAATTGATGACCAGGATCGCAATATCTACAACCAAGATTAACCTTGATGAATTTCATTTTTTTTAAGGTTTAGTCATTCGGAAAAGTGAACAAATCAATGGCCAAGATTGAATTTTGATGATTGGAAGTTGAAGGGATTGATGGCCCATATTCACTTGGATTGTGATCAATTTTTTTTTTAAGTGTTGGAGTTCATTAAAATATTTTGGCAATGGTCAAATCAACAAAATTTACGGATATTTTTAAGTTTTTCAATAGAATTCAATGATGGTCAATGTCAAATAAACGAGTTGGGAAAAGAGTTAGGTTCAACCAAAAGAAGTCTCTAATCACCGATGATCGATGGTTAGGGATCAATGGATTTTGGCCAAAATTTCTAAGTGTCAAAATTTAAAAAAAACTTGCTCTTCAAGTTTATCTTTACCTAGGCTTAGATGTCCTGATGATGGGTCCTGATATGGACTCGAAACGTAGACCTCCGATAATCAATACTGTGGATCCTCTGAATCCTCCAAACAATCCCTCCCACATAAATCTTATTGTTAAAAAAAACTCGTTGATGACCAATGGTCGGGGATCGACAAAATATAGTGAAGGTTTCATGTGTCCAAAGGATATTACCAATCCCCAATGGTTGATGATCGATGGATTTTGGTGAGATTTTTCATTGATCCGAGAGAAATCGCCAATTTCCATTGGATGATGATCAAACATCGATAGATTTGGTAGAGTAATTTAAGTCTTCCAAGAGAAGAGTTTGATAGCTGATAAAGGAAAAAAGGATGATGACATCATCATCCACATGTCATGCCACATCATCTGTTATGACCCAAGGGGAGCATGTATATGGATAAATGTATTATATATGTAATAGGGTTGGCCTAATGCTAAATGGGACTCATGTGCAAGTCTGAATAGGTATATATAGAGATCATGTATTCGTTATTAGAGAGATGTGAATTGTGAAGTATGAATGTAACTGGTTATTTGGAGGAGGTTCTCCTATTCTTTATGGAATTATTGTGTGGCTTATCTATCTTGGATTTGTTCTCCATGCTCACATTCTATACATGGTGTGTAATTATGTTGTATTATGATATTTTCAAGCATTTGGATCATTACATTTGGTATCAAAACATCAATCCTAGGGTTTTGGTACATCAAGCAAGTAATATTGGAATTTTCACTATAATTTTTTTTTAGGGACACTTTAGAAAGAGAAAATTGGAGGCTATTTAGAAGACATATCAGGGTACCTATGGTACACATTTCAGCTTTCGGGTCATAATAATTTCGGAGATACACCCTATAAAAGATAAGGTTTTTAAGTAGTCCTGTAGCTAGTCTCAAATGGTTGTTCCGAGGAAAATGGTCATATATTCTTCATAGAGGATTCAATTTATGTGAGACTAGTTGCATTAGAAAGAGGAAACTCTTTATCATTTCTGGTACAAGTGTCAAAATCATGTATCAAATATTTGGCGCATGGAATTCTTTACAAGTTCTCTCTCCAAAACGTATCAAAATTCAACGAGGTTTTGGAAAGTTACCATAACTTTCACTTGGCACATCCAATTTTGGTTAGACATGTGGCATTGCAGAGAATACATTTTAGAGTACTACAAGTCACAATTTCATCCTCATAGGGACTGAAATTTCATAAATACATTAGAAGGAAGGTCAACTAGCATGATAGACTCCAAATTAGGGTTTCAAAATTATGTTTTCTTAAAACTATCATAACTTCTAATTGGAATGTCTGATTGATCTCATTAAAAAGCCATTGGAAAGATAAAACATATAATATTATATTGGAGCAAGGATTATAACTATTTTAGATTATTATTCCTAACATATTGAGGTTGTAAGTTGAGGTTTGGTTTATACCTCAATTAATAATCAATGACAATACCTAGATTTAGGGGAGATGAAAATAAAGATGAAATCAATCTTGAGGAATGGTTGGGATGATAAAGGAAACAAAATTGATTCCTTTGAAAGTAGTATTTTACTTGAGGGGTGAAGTTTTTTTTGGTGGGATATCCTTGATGAAAGTACTAAAAACTCCTCCACATGGGGAAATTTTGAATAACTCTTCTCAACTAAATGGATTAAGGATACAAAAAGGGAGGAGATGTATAAAATTCAAGAGTAGTTAAAGGAATCAAAAGAAAATGTATCCAAATTGAAAAAATGATAATGACAAGATAATAAATTATATTACAAACAAAAAAGATGAGCTCTCCAAGATGCAATCCCTTAATGAACCACTCGTTAATGAGGTTAAGAGCTTAAAACAAGAAAAGAGTAGCAAAGCAAAGTGGGAAAAGACTGATTCAAAGGAATATTTGAAAAAGAAAGATGAAGAGATATGTAGATTATGCAACCATAATAAAAAAATCTATTGGACGAGGTTAAAATTTTGAACGAAGAGAAGAAGAATTATCAAAATCAAGAAGTAACATGGATCTTGTATGAAGAATATGCCAAAAGACTCGAGGAGGAAATTTGCAAGAAGGATGATAAATAATTAAATACTGATGAGGTAAAATCATATATGCATGCAAAAATTGGATAAGGATGTCATAATTTGATAGATGAGGTCACATTGAAACTTCAAAAGGAGAAATAAGACAAGATTCAAGAAGGTCAATAGAATATGCTTGAAGAAGTTGAACTCCATATAGAGATGTACATGCCAAATATTATGGTATTATCTCCAAGGATAGAGTAATCAAGGACCAAACAAAGAGTATATAGGATCAAATTGTCTTTGAAAATAAGATAAATGAAATGGGTGTGCAGGATGAAGAAAAATTATCAAATTTCAAACCATATCGATACCCTCATTATCAGGAAATATTTCAAGGAAGACAAGAAGATCAATATTGACATTATTAAGGAATAAGATTGAATAATTATCAATATTCATGGAATATGACATCACAAAACAATTATTCAACAAGATATTATCATAGATCAACATCTACTACAAATTAGAGAAGCTTCGACAACAATACATGGAATCAAGGGAAGAAAAATTACGCAACAACCATACACTAAGGATTACGATTGAAAATAATTGATTTTGGATGGATGGATCATCATCAATAGATGAAATAAAGTAGGAAAATAAGAAAACCATATTACTTGGTTTCATCACATGTGAAGCTTTTGATTGCAAAGCTTTGAGGACAAATATTTTTGAAGGAGGGTACTATGTTATGACCCAAGGGGAGAATATATAGGGATAAATGTATATGATATGATTCCAATTGGGGGAATATATGGGCCTAAATGCACATGTAATGTGTAAATATATATGTAATAGAGT
>ML821863.1:12580-24722 GCA_009831015.1 Picea engelmannii
ACTACAAATGCATACTAATGCATACTAAAGAAACACACTTTTACCTATCGACATATTAGACCAAGTAGATCTTAACTAACTCCTAAGTGTCTAAATATCCTAACAAGTAATGTTAAAAAGGCCTATGGAGCCTCATTGTAATCATTCTGCTCTGACAGATGCACGTAGCAGCCACATCTCTTCTCAGATATAGCTACCACCAATCGAGCAAGTTGTTTTCAGTTCTGTAGTTTTACAGTTTCAGCCTATTTTATTTATTCAATAGAAATTATTGTTCACTGGATATATGTTATTGTTTTTGTATCTCTATGTTATTGTATTCAGTCTGTTATTCCTTTCATTCCGCTCATAAATCTAGATCAGTGGTATCAAAGCGATCTGCTCTTCATTTATTTTCTTCATGCATGTCCTGAACAAGATCTGGGTACAAGAAGTTGGGACTCGAACTAGTCGAGCCTTTGCAAGATTAGGCATGTCGAGCCCGACAACAACCCATGGGGGATGAGAAGAAAGATGATGGAGTGGGAGATCCTTTTAAAATGTTTCTTGAGGAAGCCCTTGCACGACAAAGGAACGAAATGATGGACAACTTTGCATAGATCCTTCTATGGCTGCCCACAGGAGACGCATCCTCATCAAGCGGCCATGAAACCCCCTTCAAGGTACAAGTAAATTTTCATATTCCATTATTTGAAGGATTGATAGATGCAGATGTTGTATATAAATGGTTGAATCTGCTTGAAGGGTATTTTTTGATCCACAATTTTTTCGACAGGGAAAATATTATTTTTGCACTCCTTAAGGTCATCCCACATGTTAAGGATCGGTGGCATACTTACTCTGAGCAAAGGGTCATAGAGAGATATGTAATATTTGTGTTCGTCCCCACATGGGATTCCTTCAGGGATGCCATTAAAGAATAGTACTACCCTATTGGAAGTTACGAGGACCAGTACACAAGATGGACCATGATGCGTCAGGAAAGGGACTAGACAATACCAGATTTCACCAATATTTTTCATACCCTGCACACCAAATTGGGTATCAAAGACTTTGAACGACATCTGGTGCTCAAATAATGTGGTTGTCTGCATAGATACATTCAAATAGAAATGGATTTTTGGACATCACATCATTAGGTGCGACTTATAGATATGTTGTCAAGATTGAGCAAAAATTTAAGCAGAAGAGGAGAGACTTTGGATCTATAAATTCCTCACAGCCAAAGTAGGGAAAAGGCGACCCCAACCCACAAAACAAGGGACAGAGCAAAGATGGTCGCCCTCAAGAAAACCAGTCCAAGCCGCAACCCAAGAAGGGTAATGAGAAGTCGAAGAAGGACATGGGAAAATGGTGTGAATACCATAAAATCCCTTAGCACAACACCGAAGAATGTCACTCTAAGCAGTCACTTGTGGCCGAGATGAAAGCTTCTGAGTCAGAGGCAGATTCTGACTCTAAATCAAATCCAGAAAGTGGGAAGCAGATCATCGATGCCAAACCCAGTGCCACTGTCGCTACCACCAAAGTCCAACCAAGCGAACCAGAAGAACCAGAGGAAGGGAAAAGCCTCTTTCACTCATAGATGTGGGTGAAGGGGACTCAACTACATTTCATTATCAATAGCGGCAGTCAGAAGAACTTGATTTCAGTAGAGGTCATCAAGCGGTTGGACCTGTCGATAACACTGTTCCCGCAACCCTACACCATCAATTGGCTTCACCAAGGACGAGATCTTCGCGTCAACCAACATTGTCACATGCCCTACAACATCAAGCCCTTCAAAGAAGAGGTATTGTGTGATATTGATCCCCTTGAAGTTTGTGATGTTATTTTAGGCCAACGATATTTGTGGAAGTGACATGTTGTGTATGAGTCTAGACCCCACAGTGTTATTATTACTTTGGGTAGACAATTGTATAAGATACTAGAGGTAGCACTGCCTACCGTTGTTTCTTTATTCTATGTTAAGCAATGCAGTAAGGTCATTTCACATACCTGGAAGTTCGTCTTCTCTGTGATCGATGCTTGCAGTAAGTAGAAGGTCGTCGCCACATCTGTGACCTCTACATAGAGCCTCTCTTTGCAGCAGAAGCAAGTGGACGAGATCGTGGAAGAGTACAAAGACATCTTCTCCTCACCCATCGGGGTACCGACGCACTACCAAGTCAAGCACCCAATTGATCTAACCCCCGGTGCACCGTTGCCTAATGGACCAGTATATCGTCGCTTGCTGATGGAAAATGAGGAAATCAAGTGATAGATCCAAGAGCTTCTTCAAAAGGGGCACATCTGACCCAACTCCTCCCCTTACGGAAGCCCAATTATGTTGGTGCAGAAGAAAGACGAGACCTGGCAGCTATGCATTGATTACAGAGCATTAAATAAAATCACAGTCAGGAACTGGTACCCAATTCCCTGAATTGATGACCTTCTTGACCAACTCAAGGGGGGGAATTTATTCAACAATATTAACCTAAATTCTGGCTACCACCAGGTTCCCATTGAACCAACTAATGTATGGAAGACAACTTTCAAATCCAAAGAAGGTATCTTTGAATGGTTGGTCATGCCCTTTGGCTTAACAAATGCACCAACAACTTTCATGATATTGATGGATGATGTATTGAGACCCTTCACCAACTCTTTTGGTGTGGTATATCTAGATGACATACTCATCTTCAAGAGAACTTAGGAGGAGCACATGCAGCATATTCAACACGTTTTGGGCACTCTGCGACAACACAAGCTATATGTCAACCTGGAAAAATGGTCCTTTGGCATGAACATGGTCCAATACTTAGGCTACATTGTTGATGAGCATGGGGTACATGTGGATCCAGCTAAGATCCAATTCATTCGTGATTGGCCAACCCTAACCACACTAACTGAGCTTCAGAGTTGTTTGGGACATGCCAACTTCTATCGAAGGTTCGTGTTGGGATTCTCCCATATTGCATGGGCCCTCATCCAAATAACCAAGGGAGGTGGCAAGGAAAAGTTCGCATGGGGGCAGGCACAACAACAAGCATTTAATGATCTGAAGCATCGCTTGTGCTCAGCTCCAGTACTCTTCTTACTTGATATGCAACAACCGTTTGAGATCGAGATTGATCCCTCATACTATGTTGTAGTCGAAGTTCTCACTCAGCATGGTCATCCAGTAGCATACCATAGTGAGACACTCTCAGATATTGTTTGGAAATACCCCACCTATGACAACGAAATGTGTTCCATTGTGCAAGCTTGTCGTCAATGGAAACATTACATCCTGGGAAAGGATACAATCATCCACACTGATCACAAGCCTCTACAGTTCATACAAACACAGGGGAAGATGCAGAACGATTGTCATCAAAAGTGGTCCACATACCTACAACAGTTCCATCTCAACATCAAATATAAAATAGGGAGCATAAATTGTGTCCTTGACTACCTCAATCACCCTCCCATTGTTGCACTCACTACATTGCTCCATTCATGTGGGCATAAGGCATATGAGTGGCCCAAACTTTATCAACGTGACCCTGACTTCACCACCACCTATCATCTCTTGGGTACAGGAGCGAATGTCACCGATTTTCACATCCAGGGTGGACTGTTATGCCATCTAGGCCACCTCTATGTTCCCACAAGTGAGCGTGCAAAGCTGATTTGGGAGGCTCACTACAGTTGGATGGTAGGACATTTTGGCGTGGAGAAAATTGTGGTAGTTCTACAGAAACATTTTTATTAGCCAAAACTTCGACAAGACGTTGGCAAGTATATCATATCTTGCACTGCATGTGCCATTTCCAAGCCAGACATCAATAAGCAAGGATTACACACCCCTCTTCCTACTCCCGAGAGGACTTGGGAATCCATCTCGATGGATTACATGTTTAGCCTTTCATCCACCAAGCACGAAAACGATTGTGTATTTGTGGTGGTTGATCAGTTTTTGAAGATGGTCGTTATCACAGCCTGCAAGAAGAGCATCACAGTGGCAAATATTGCCAAGCTCTTCCTCGAATGGGTGTGGGTCCATTTTGGGATACCACAAACTATGACCTCAAATCAGGACAACAAGTTCCTCAACAAATTTTGGTCGAGTATCTAGTCACTGTTGGACACCAAGCTCACTAAATCCATTGCTTTCCACCCCCAAACCAATGGTCAAACACAGGTCGTCAATTGAATGATTGTGCACATCCTACGCATGTACAACTCTAAGCATCCACGTATATGAGATGAGAGTCTTCCCTATGTTCAACACAGCTACAACAAGGCTATCCATAGCTCCACCAGCCATAGCCCATTTTAGGTGGGGTTGGGATTCCAACCATTGGGTCCCATTGATGTTGCACTACCTCTTGCAACCACACAGACAAAGTCTTCCCATGTTCAGTTTGAGGCCAACAAATCCACTAGATTCATTGAGAGGATTCAACACATTTGCCAACAGGTCCATGAAATTTTGTAGAAAGCCAATGCTAAGTACAAGCAACGCCATGATCAACATCGGGTACCACACCAGTTTCAGGTGGGAGACAAGGTCTGGTTACATTTGTAGAAAGAGCGCCTTACAGGGCCGCATCAGAAGCTCTGCCCACTTCGTTATGGGCCTTGCAATATCACCAAGGTTGTGGGTAGCAATGCTTTTGAGCTCAACACTCCACCCTTCCTTGGCTTGCACCCAACGTTCAATGTGGACCTCCTTCAACCATATTTTCCACCATTATTGGACACCTCAAAGATCACAAAATATTTGACACCAACAGAGCTCAACCCTGACTGCATGGAACAATCATCCACTGATTAGATAGTGGACACATAGGTCAAGGGCACTCACCAACAGAGGATCCAACTTTATCGGGTTGTTAAGGTAGGGTAGCTCCTACACCAAGAAAAGTGGCTCACTCGGGGCCAAATTTAGCATAAGTTTCCTCACTTGACGGGAGCACTCAATGCAATGGAGACCATTGCTTCCTAAGGGGGGAGGACTGATCCAGGTGGATATTGGTGGCCACCCACCTATTCCAACTGGCTCCTCTTGATAGTTTTTAGTTCAACACGTTCTTCTGTAATTCTTTGTAATTGTGGGTTCTACACTCTGAGGCTGTCTAAATCCCTACACAACTTCCAGGTGGAGATTGGTGGTCGACCACCTAACCCAACTGGCTTATTTTGAAAGTTTTCATGTCAGTACATCTTTTTGTACTTCCAGGGTCGTTTTGGGGCCTTAAGCAGTGTTTTTTTGGCTTGCCACAATCAAACTATAGAAAGAGTCAAATTTTGACGACATAATGTGTATTTCTCGAAAAGACCTTTCCAATGGGCTATCACACGCCTAAAAGGGAGGTTGTATGCAAAAGTTACACCACGGGAAGTTGAGGTACCAACTTACCCATCATGGCCAACATAACTTTTGGCGTTTCATCTCCTAGGGTTAGGTTTTTGGATGTATATGGTTTTGGCATTCACAAGTAATGTTAAAAAGGGCCTATGGAGCCTCATTGTAATCATTCTTCTCAAACGGATGTGCGTAGCAGCCACATCTCTTCTCAGAGATAGCTACCACCATTCGAGCAAGTTGTTTTCAGTTCTGCAGTTTTACAGTTTCAGCCTATTGTATTTATTCAATAGAAGTTATTGTTCAATGGATATCTATTGTTGTTCTCTGTATCTCTATGTTATTGTATTCAGTCTGTTATTCCTTTCGTTCCACTCATAAATCTGGATCATTATGGCACATAGTCACTACTTTGTAGCTCCCTTATTTAAAATGTTTAATAATGATCTTAAGAGTGGCATTTTCATAATTAATTGACAAGGTCTATATATTCCAAAATGAGGTGTGTGCCCCATTTGCAACCATTTTTGAATGAGTTATTGTTGTAGAGGATGTTATCTTGAAGAGTATGTTGTACATAATTTGGGTGCTTCGATTTGGAAATCAGAATGCATGTCCATTTTTTTGGCTATCGATGAGTATGTTTCATGTGCTCATCATGCTATCGATGGGTAGAGAGTGATGTAATACATGAATGCCACTAAATTAATGTATATTTTGGCTACTTAAACTTGTAACACGTGAAGTAAATGTTACCACACAAACTTGCACTTTAGGAGATAAAGCCCAAAAGCTCAAGTGTGATCTCAGTGAAATTAAGAGGGAGGCCATTGTCACCTCATCAACCCTCTTCTACTCTTTAGGTTGGCTCTCCTCTGGTTCAAGGGGGCTTCCCTAGGTTGAGATTGCTAGGACTTAGGGAAAATAAGCTGAAAGCGATGTGAAGAGTAAATGTAGGTAAAATGGTTTGGGTAAGTTTTAGGATATGAAAGATGATGGGGGGACCAAAGACCAATGTTTTTTCATTGTGCATATGGGGTCAACCAGGGGCTCCCTTAAAGAAGTTAAGAATGGATATTTGGTGATGCCTAAGGTAGTCCACTACAAACCTTAGGATATCCTCCTATAAGGTGACAACTAGGGTAGTCCACTACAAACCCTGGGAAATCCCCCCATATCCCTTTAACAAGATTTTTTAGACAATGTATTTTGGATAAACCCCAATGTAGTCCACTACAAACCTTAGAAGGTTATCCTACAAGATCATAACTAGGGTAGTCCACTAGAAACCCTAGTTAATCGTCCTACATCATTTTTACAAACTCCAAGACAAATTCAAGGGAAGGTAGTCCACTACATACCTTCCTAGGGTTTACAAGATAGGATCCTTCCAAGAAATTAATACAAGGAAAATGCACCTTCACCACTTGATAAGCACATTTACACTTAATTTACATCCAACAAATAAATCCACAAAGACTGGAAAACAACACTTACTATGTAAGTCCTTGTGCATCCACGAACCCTTGCCATTGATCATCAAAGAAATTGCAAAATTCATCCACAAATAGTCTCCAAAATGAGAGCACCTTAGTCTTCTATCCATAGCACAAATTCAAGACAAAAATACTTTCACAAATTTCAGAAATTCTAAACCTCCTAAGGGATATCTCCACTAATCCACTATGAGAAAATGAGAGGAATTGCATTTCTATTTATAGAGGAGATGCTCAACTTTCTTTACAGTAAAATGTTAATTTCTTAGGTTAAAAGCTCCTAATATAGCCTATGAAGGGGAAAAAGGACCTCTTCTATAATTATTAATCTAAAATATATAAAGAAGGGCTTCTTAAAACCACGTGTACAAAAATCAAGGGGCACAATCCCTCGAAGTTGACACGCATCATCAAAAGTGTCTTTCGCTCATAACATCCAGGCTCCAAAGGCCCTTCAACATGCATGGATCCTTCAACAAATATTCCAACCTGTAATCAACAATCTTCTAGAATTCCTCCTCATGTAGGTGCTCAAGCCCTAAACGTGTAATGCACTACCTCCAATGACCCTGCAAAGGTATATCTTCAACCATGAATTATGCAAGCAAAACACCCCAAGTTGTTTTTCAAAGGTGGATGTGTGGGTCTTTAAATCTTGTTTAAAACCATCTCCATGGGGCACCCTTCAAGATAGGTTTCCTTATGCAATAGAAACTCAGGTCTTCGAATTCATAGGTGGGCCCTCTCACAAATTTTACCAAAACGATTACTTTTTCTCCAAATAAGGCCCATGTCTATATTTGCATTCAAGTTAGCCCTAATTTTAAAAAAGTATTTTAATATCATACCAATACATATATATAGCTCAACCTCTTCAGAAAAACATTAGGATTTTTATAGGGTGTCTTTTATATGTTGTTTCTGCAACTTGGTATGTTGTAATTAATGCTATGTACCACTTACATCCTTTTCATTTTCCATTATGTCATTCGGATCAGTATCTATTCTAACCAAAATCTCCTATGTTTTTACTGATATGATATTCCAACTTCTATGCTTCATTATTCCAAAGTACTTGTCGCACATAGTGACCCCTAGCTCTGGTACCAAAAGCCCTGCATGTGAACCTTCCAGACAAGTCATCTCTTGGCTAGATGCTTTGGAAAGTTCAGTCATTCCCATAAGTTTTCCACTCTTCTGATACATTGTAATTTTTCTCATGAGACATAGTATATGAGTCCTTCTTTGTCCTAGTCCTACTCATAAAATTTCCAAAAATGGCTATAATTTGGATCAACTGCCTATACATTCGACCTTGAAGCTATCGATTCATTAATTGTTGAATTCTGCAATAATGCACTTGATTTACCAGAATAAAAAACCCCAGTGCCGTGGGGCAAAAGCCTTACATTATCAATTAAATATTTTAAAATAGGTGCCTGGGAATGACCTTGAGCAAGAGATGGCACTGAACCTTCATTTTTTTTTACTATCTGACCAGGTAGGCCTTCCAAACCATCAATATCAATTGCAGTCATCCAGGGCATCTTATGAATCATAGGAATTCCAAGCATTCCATGCATCAAACTCCTAGGCAATACAATACCAAAATTGTTTCCAACATTCCCATACCCATAACATTAGATACATTGTGGCCATTATGCATGTTTGTTGATTTAGGCCTTAAACCTAGCTTATGTTCAACTTCTTAATGGACCTCATTTACAATTTCTCTTTTATCTCTTCACATCTAGGGATCCATTTATTAGCACGCAAGTCAAGAACATCACAAACCATGAATCTCATTCTAGAATGCCAAGATTTGATTATTAGTCAGTCGCTTCATTGAGGAAAAATAAGAATCTATTATATGACAAGACTTGGGGTTTTCTTCACCATGATATCCTTTAAAACTATGAAGTGTGTTGCTCCTGGTAAATAGAGTCTTCCATTGTCCTAGTCACTTCACTTGGTGAGTGATGATTGCTACCTTCTTCATCATCAGAGCATAGTAGGGTTTCCAAGTCCTCAATACCTTTATTCTGCCTTCTTTTCTCTTCCTCTAGAGTGGTATCTAATCTCAAGGAACTAGAACACAATCTATATTTCTTATCTTCCTTGTCATCATCACTAGAATTCTCTCCATTTTCAACAACAATCGAATTGTCATCCTTTCCTGACTTCTTTACTGGCCTCTTGGCCATTTTGTTTGACATGAATTTATGCCACTATAGTGATGATTTAACTTTGGTCTAGCTAAAAGAATACGCCCTCATCTGAAGACAAAATTTTTTCAACTCAATGGCTCCTTTACTCTGATCCTCTTTTTTTTTGTAATACCCAACAAGTTGGTGGGAAATAGTAAGCATAGATTATATGTCAAATATAAAGGAGAAGGTGCCAAACATCACAATATTAGTCTCCCAAGCTTGAGGGTCACTTCTCTTCTAACACTTGCATGGCTTGAGGTGTTGTCAAGTATTTTACATCGTTGAGTTTCCTAGATTTGGCATGGCACTACAAACTTTCACCACATGGGTGAACCTAAAATTTCCCATGTTTACCATGGATAAGTTCTACTATCATGTCCAAGAAGGAATAAATTCTTCATCTAAGAATCTACCTTTTCATTTATTATGAACTTACAATAATTTATAAATATCCTATACATATCTCGTAGATTGAAGGCTTAGTATAATTCTTTTCAAAATTACAAAATAAGTAGAACCAAATGGAACAAATTCATATTCATGTCGATCTTACCTAAGTTTCGTGAAGGGAGGGATGGATGGATGGGTTCAAGACCAACAAATCAAACCATTAACCACAACACAACCCAAAAAAACCCTCTACAATACAACCACATTCAAAGCCCATGTCCTCTAGGTGCTCAATTGCCTCATGTTCCTCTAGAATTTGGAGTTATGTCAATAACGAGGCATTGCTCGACCAAAATCCATGTTCAATAACTTCTATGGAATAGCCTGCAATTGCTTCTTCAACTATAAAATGAAACAAATTGCAAAACAATTATAATCTAAAGTCTATGAAAATGATTAGACGATAGCCTTCTTTCATTTCACATGAATATATAATAATGGATATATGTTATTCATAGACCTAACATAGTGAAATGTTTTTATGATGATAAAATTTATATAATATTTAAGTGGTATAATTCAATTCTCATTTAATATCAAGTTTATTATCTTGAAAAGAAGTTATGCACAAAATGATAATATTGCAATGCATTCAAATAAGGGATATATTCATTCTTCGGCCTATAAATCACAAAGAAATTGTTTCTACCTACCAAATCCAAATGCAATAGCACCAAAAGTAGCCTCCCAATTCCTCATCTACATAAAGTCAACAAACATTATGTGGCAATGACAACTTTAAGACCGCTTGCTTTGGTGTTGTGTTTTATTAATCTAGAAACCATTCGCTTCAGTTTCCCAAGGCTTATCACGCCCTTTCATCTTCCAGCTTCTTGTTTATCCTTTCCGCAGTGACTCTTCATCTCCTATGCGTCCTTTCCAGCTTCAGTCTTGTTAGCACTCTATAAATTTGTTCGATTGATAAAACAAACGACAGAGGTAACCTACAAACCAACTTTAGAGATGGGTACTAGCCTGCTCAACTCAGAGAGGGCTCTTTCCTATCACTTGGTATTCAACAGATAAGTTTTCTTTAACAAATCAATGGCTAGGTTTTGTAGTTTTGAAAGGGTTTTTTATAATTTTGCTGGCAAGGAAGGGGAGGGACACTTAGGGCTATGGAGTCAAACTTCTAAAATGGATGGAAGCACTAACTGGTCGGTAGAACTCTCCAAAGGATAAAGGATAAATGAGGCGATAAATCTGAGTTATAAATTGTAAATTTGTAAAGCGTAAGAAGAAAGGAAAAACATATAATTGTATCAGAGCATTAAATAAATGAATTCTGACATTATCTAGGAAGAACTTAACATAATTTAAATTGCTTGAGCCAAGAACATCACAAGATGAATTTTGAGTCTTTAACTATCCAATTTAAACAGAAGATAGTGAAGATGAAATCAATATCACATGAAATACATACAAAGAAAGAAGACAAAACTCAAACCACCACCGTTAGAATATTTTCATGGAGATTTCAAGGCATCTGCATGTGTGTTCTATTCAGCTTCAGAAAATTAAATTCAAATTCCAAATAGTTAAGATCATGCCCTTGCACTTCTACCAACTCCTAATACATTTGGAACCCCTAATATTTATACAAGTTGAGTTCCTTCGGTTTGAAACTGATTACAGTGATTACAAAGAAACGTTTCAGTTTATGAAACCTATTACAATTATTAAAATAAAAGGTTTCGGTTCTGAAACCGATTACAATGATTAGCAAGAAATGTTTCTTAATCCATATTCTAGCTTCTCTGGCATTTCAGTCCCTCTCTTCGCCCTCTGACTCTGTCTCGACCCTTTGTGTGATTTGTTGTCTTTCATTGACCTCTGGACATCATTTGCTAGGCCTTGGAAAACTACATTTGGCCTTACCCAGCCGGATCATCTCCTTCGATTGCAAGTCAGGAAATGCTATGTTTCAGATTAAATTTTCTACCTGAAACGAGTGGAACTGGTGGGCCAAGTAAGTGTGTTGTTAAGCTGCAGTTTGAAAAATGGTGGTTGCGCCAAGGTTTTAACGGTCTAGTATTTGAAATAATAATAAAATAAATGACCAACCGTCGTTTTATACTTTATGTCTTTTCAGGGGCATGAGAAAGCGATCTGGGGCAACCCACTTTTCACCCCAAAATGCACCTGGTGGTGCCACGTAGCCCCGAACGAAAATCACAATTTAAATTTTGGGCCCGCTCTCCAAAATTAACCTCTACGCAGTTTCTCCCCCCAAAATTAGCCTCGACTGTAGATCTTGAGAGTTCGCGATCTGCGACGCGTCGAGCCCCATTAGCTTAGCGCTCTTACTAGATTTAGCCATTTCCTACCATATTTATCCCCTTCCCTAGTTTATCAGGCTTCCAAACCAGTTTTAGCGTTCTGCTAGATTCTGAAATCTTGATTTCACACAATAAAAATTAGCATCTGATAACATTGGCTCCAATGGGGATGCTACCTGTTATCCCCGATATCTAGGGATAACTAGGAGATCATGTCTCGAGGCCCATAGGTCCTGTTGTTCCAGAGTTTGTGTTTTAAGGCTATAAAACACACCGTCTAGGCATCCAAAATAATAGTGTTTTCTTTCGAAATAAAGGACAAGGAAGGGTCGGTCAGATTCAGTTTCTCAACTGTCTCTGTCTTTCTTCTCTTTG
>ML821863.1:24822-98207 GCA_009831015.1 Picea engelmannii
TAGGGTTTTGACTTTGTGGCCCTGCCATTGCAGCACTAGAAAGCCTAACCCTCTTGTCCTTGAATTTAGATTCTCCCGAGACTTTAGCCTTGCTCCTTGACTCCATAATACCCTAAGGCACTAGTCTAATTATCCAACGTTGATTCTATTGTGTCAAAACAAAATTTTCAAACCTATTAAATTTCAAACCCTAACTAACCCTAGCATCTTACTAACCCTAATTTGATGATGACATCATGCCTATTTTGAACCTTTGGATGGTATAAAAAGTTGCGGCTGGGTCATCTAATGATAGATATTGATGTGTAGATTATTGTCATTGGCTAATTTGCAAAACGTCCACCTGCTTGCCTATCAAACTAACCCTAGAACTAGGCTGACGTCACCCTCTAGCAAGTATAGTGACGCAACAACCTTTGCATGTGAGCATATTAATGATATTTAATGCATTGTGATAATTCAAGGATCGATTTTATACATTGAATGCTATATCATCTCCGGTGTTATTGAGAAGTAACATTACAAACCATAGTCATTTTTTGCAATCACTGACTTCGTCAATAATTACTGCTATATGTGCTCATATATAATAAAGATAGTCATTACTTTATGAAGTACTGACCACTGTTGCACATTTTAGTTTTATTGTTGCTTTGTCTCACAAACAGGTGCCTATCTTGTGGTTTATCTTCTCTTTGACTATTTTCTTGGTGGTAATCTGTGAAGGGAAAACCTACTTTAACCTCTTGAGCCTTAATCCCTTGACCCTTTTCCTTTCAACACCCCAGATTACCTAGGGACGTCTCCCTTGGGTTTACCCACCCTAAATAGAAAGAGCCCCCCATCGAGGTGACAGTGGGTGGGGAAGCTCCTGTTACGCCAGTTTGACCTTTACTTTTAAGCTACATGACCTAGACTACAAACTGAGCGATAACAATACCCTCCCACTGAGGTAGCAAAGAAATCATAGACTCGATGCCAGATCCATTGGGTTGCTCCCAAAACATGTGTGTAACCTTCTCTCAACTGAAAATTGAGCGTTAAATACACCACTACAATCTGAATGTACACACCACTGAAAACCCAAACTGAAAACTACTTGACCAACAAGATTATTTGCACACTCTTGTCTACTCTACAACTGCTGAAATGAACTGCCAATCAAATGAAATCATAATGCCAATGCAACCATGCAAGCATTTTATCCATTGTTTTCCTTCTTTGCACATGCTTGCTCCAAAGCTTGTTTACTCATAATTCATTCAAAATTTTATCTATAAATTCAAATCTCAAAAAATTAAAAACATTGGGACTATTTACTGCCTCCAATAGAAATGCAAATGGATCCTCTAAAACATGCATAAAACAACAATCATGTTTCACCCCTTCCATTGCATCCTTGTTTTCATGTAATTCAACTTGTTCATTGCCACCAAGAGGTTGAAAAACCTGTTGAGACTGCTGGAAATAACAATCTTCTTAATCAAAAGACAGTGGTGGCTGAAATGAAACCCCTAGTGGCAAGAAATCCATATCTAACACTGATGTTGATTGACCATCATCTTTATTTCCAAGTTGGTAGTTGAGCACAGGCTGAAATCTGAACCGAGATAACCTTCCATGTAATCAACAACACGGTCATTAAATGCATGAGAAGGTTGTTGGTCTTCCTCGCTGATAACAATTTGCTCATGTGAAACAATGTCACTGTGAATGAAGTCAAACTTCCCCGCTTCCTCTGTTATCTCATGATTTACTTTCAACAACTCAAAGGAAGAAAAACATAATGGAAGATAATTTTCATTGGCAAGTCCATTGTTTTCTTGATATTCAACATCATGCCTGGATGATTTCTGATTTGAAACATTATAAACATTTTGCTTCAGCAATTTTAAAGAAGCAAAACACAATGGCAAAGTTCTTTCACCTGATTCAAAACTTTCTTCATTTTCTTCACTGCTGTCATATGCACATTTTTCGATTTCTCTGGGTTGTTGAACACAATCATTTTTAGATTTGGAAAATGCAACTGCTTGTTCTGAAAAGTCAACCTCATAGTCATCATTGTACTTATCGTATATAGGCAAATCAACAACATTTGCAATGTCATCTAACAAGAAAAAGCTTGGGACATCAACCTGCTCTTCAACAAGCTGATTTGCAAATTCATTTTCTTGATTGTCTACAAACGAATACATGAAACAATCAGCCCCATGCTTATCATGGGATGGATCAAAAGCTAAATTAACACCTTCTTTTTCAATAAATGGAATATAATCCTTTGCAAAATTATTAGCATTTAAAACTTCAAGAGGACATATGATAGTGTTAACCCTCTGCTCAAGATTCAAATCAATTGTTTTCTATTTGTATTCATTGTCATGTTCTTTAGCATCGAACTCCTCATTTCGAATCTGTTTACATGCTTGAATATATTGTTGAATCTCTTGAGCATCATTAAACATTTTTTGTAAGAACTTAGATCTTCTTTCCATCAGAAGGAAAGACAAATCTAGATGAAAGGTTGTTGCATAATGGAGCATGGCAACAACTTCAGAGGGTTGAATTCCTTTGGGCAAATTGTAATAAATACTAGAAAACCTTCTACTGAATGTAGAAATAGTTTCATTGCTCTGACGTTTCAAAGCATATAACTCTGTAAGATGTAGATCCAAAGATTTCTTCTTGCCCCAAAATTTCAAAAAGACATTCTTCAATTCCTACCATGAGCTAATTGTCTCTGGCTGCAAGTGTTTAAACCAATCTTTGGTATCCCCTTTCAAGGATTGAGAGAAGGCCCTCATACAAACATCTTCACGATCAATCTCAAACAAATCTATAAAATGTTCAAAATCTTGGATGTGTTTTTCAGCTATGATGACATTAGGTTCTCCATCAAACACACGTAGGTACTTAGAGTTCTTTAGAGGAAAATTATGAAGGATGTGAGGTAATTTTAAAGGTCTATATCTATGTTGAATCTTGGAGGGTGTTGGATCAAGTACATGAGGTGAGATATCAGCCTTGATTTCATGAGGCTCATCAACTTGGCTATGGTCAACATATGGCTCAGATGGAATATTTTGATCAAAATCAGTGATACAATGAGGAAATATATGTACAACTTTAAGAGGAGGATATACAAGTGCAAGATTCTCATGATCATCATTTGAATGTAGCAGGTAAAGAAAAAATTGTTTAGCATGTTCAGGAAAGGACAAAAGGTAATTGATAACAAAAAATATTATGTCTTGGAAAAAACTCCAACTTTAGGTACTTGTTTTCTCCCATGATGTCCTTTCATACCTCTGTCAATGGGTCTCATCCTCCAATGGAGTCTCTGAATCGCATTTAAAGCTTGATTGGAGTCGTCGGGTGGAAATGTACATCCTTCTTGTGTCTAACCTTTATCCACCATAAGAAATCAAATCTGAAGCTTTAGGTCGTTCTTCTCCCAGGGAAAATCTTCAGTTTCATCCCTAGAATGTTAACACTCTGTAAATTTGTTCGGCTGATAAAAAAAAACGACAGAGGTAACCTACAAACCAACTTTAGAGGTGGGTACTAGCCTGCTCAGCTGAGAGAGGGCTCTCTCCTGTCACTTGGTATTCAACATATGAGTTTTCTTTAACAAATCAATGGCTGGGTTTTGTTGTTTTGAAAGGGTTTTTTATAATTTTGTTGGCAAGGAAGGGGAGGGACACTTAGGCCTATAGAGTCAAAATTCTGAAATGAATGGAAGCACTGAATGATTGGTAGAAATCTCCAGAGGATAAAGGCTAAATGAGGCAATAAATCTGAGTTATAAATTGTAAATATGCAGAGCGTAAGAAGAAAGGAAAAACATATAACTGTATCAGAGCATCAAATAAATGAATTCTGACATTAGCTAGGAAGAACTTAACACAATTTAAAGTGCTTGAGCCAAGAGCATCACAAGATGAATTATGAACATTTAACTATCCAATTTAAACAAAAGACAATGAAAATGAAATCAAGATCACAGGAAATACATACAAAGAAATAAGACAAAACTTAGGCCACCACCATTAGAATCTTTTCATGGAGATTTCAAGGCATCTGCATGTGTATTCTATTCAGCTTCAGAAAATTACATTCAAATTCCAAATAGCTATGATCGTGCCCTTGCACTTTTGCCAACCCCTAATACATTTGGAACCCCTAAAATTTATATAAGTCGAGTTCCTTCAATTTGAAACCGATTACAGTGATTACAAAGAAACGTTTCGGTTTCTGAAACCGATTACAATGATTAAAATGAAACGTTTTGGTTCTGAAACTGATTACAATGATTTGCAAGAAAGGTTTCTTAATCTAGATTATGGTTTCTCTAGCATTTAAGTCCCTCTCTTCACCCTCTGACTCTGCCTCGACCCTTCATGTGATTCGTTGTCTTTCAATGACCTCTGGACATCATTTTCCAGGCCTTGGAAAACTACACTTGGCCTTACTCAGCCAGATTATCTCCTTCGATTGCAAGTCATGAAATGCTATATTTAAGATATAATTTTCTACCTGAAACGAGTGGAACTGGTGGGCCGAGTCAGTGTACTATTGAGCTGCAGTTTGAAAAATGGTGGTTGCGCCAAGGTTTTAACGGTCCAGTATTTGAAATAATAATAAAATAAATGATCAACCACCATTTTATACTTTCCCTCTTTTCGGGGGCACGAGGAAGCAGTTTGGGGCAACCCACTTTTCACCCCGAAATGCACCTGGTGGTGCCACGTAACCCCAAACAAAAACCACGGTTTAAATTTCGGCCCGCTTTCCAAAATCAACCTCCACGTAGTTTCTCCCCCCGAAATCATCCTTGATCGTCGATCTTGAGAGTTCACGATCTGCGATGCGTCGGGCCCCATCAGCTTAGTGCTCCTGCCAGATTTAGCCATTTCCTGCCATATTTATCCCCTTCCCTGGTTTATCAGGCTTCCAAACCAGTTTTAACGTTCTACTAGATTATGAAATCTTGATTTCACACAATAAAAAATAGCATGTGATAACAAGTCCAACAATGCGCTCCTCCTAAGCCGTAACGTCTGCAATTGCTTATAACAATTGTCCTCTACAACATAAATATCCATGCACTTGTCCATTCTATAGCAGCGTTACCAACTACCCCATTGCTGCAACTGTGCAACATTATTCTGATCTGCAGTAATGTTGTTACTCCCTGCAGTGCAACCATTCACAACCTGCCGCAACCAATCATTGTTATAACAACTTGCCTTCTGCAACACAATGATCCACACACTTATCCATTCCATAGCAGCGCTCCCAGCTGCCCCAATGAATTTATGGGTTTGTTTCTTCATCCTCTCCTACTTCATCATCAACCATGTTATTTTGAAGAGGGGTATGAACTTTTTGGTCATCTTTATTCCTTTGATTTCTTTGAAGGATATGAGGAGCATTATTTTGTCTTCTGAAATTACCTCTATTACCAGTATCTTGTGTGTTTCTGTTATTTTGTCTTCCCTCAAGTTTCATTTTTTCCATTTCTGCAAAAAGTGATTTAACCAACTTAGTTAGTTCATCTACCTGAGGGTTTACATGAGAAGAATTAGAAGTTGAAGTTTCAACCCTATTTTTTCTCCTATCTCTATCACATTTTCCTCTTAGCTTATTAGCTGCCAATATCTTTGATTCTACCTCCAAGGTTGCATCTTGCATATGAGCTAATGAGGTAGATCTCCTCTCTCTCAACAGGATGCAAAAATCAAGGTCAAAAGCACTGACATAGGTTATTTTGGCAAAGGTTTCAGTAGGTTTAATCTCTGTGGGAATTTTATTATACATTTTGTTAAACCTTTTGGAAAAAACTGAAACTGATTCCTCTTCTTTTCTCTTAAGTGACCCAAACTCTGTAATATAATAAAATAAATATTTCTTATTGCCTTAATGCCTAAAAAATGCATCATCTAGGGATTCAATTCCACCAATTGATCAAGGAGTTAAACCCCTAAACAATTTTCTAGCCTCACCATCAAGGCTTTGTACAAAAGCTCTCATCCAAACATCCTCATTTTCAATATTTAGATTATCAGCATAACTATAAAAAGTTGCAAGGTGCTCCTCTGTAGTGATGTCCTCTTCTCCTATAAACTTGGGCATGTACTTAAGATAGTCTCCAACTGGGAGAGAATTCATAGGTTGAGGCAGCACCAGAGGAGCATACCTAGCAACCACTATGACATCCATCATATTTCTGGGAGGGTTTGCACCTGCCATTTGATTTTGAAGAGGAGGATTATAAATTCTAGGAGAATTAGGGGGAGACTGGGTCTTGATTGGTACAACTATAGTCTGAATAATGGGTAGCTTAGGAGAAGGAAAAGTATAGGATGGGGAAGTTTTAGTTTTAACAAATAGAGGCCGAGTCTTGGAGGAGGATGGTGGAAATTCCAAGGGAACTAAAGTTCCTTCTTCTTTGGTCACAACAAGTTTAAGAGATGGTGGAGTTTAGTTCATAGGCATCATTGTCCACCAAAATCTCAAAATTACAAAAACAGGCACTGTCCAAAATTGATAATGTTTTGAGGCATTTCATCTTTTATTTTCCGAGTCTAGAACTCCTTCCTGTGGCAACTTGGGCTAATAGATCCAAATTCTTCTTGGCCAGATCCTCCCTAAAATATTCCAGCTCCATCTTTAGCCCTCTGATCTGACTCTGGTAGGCTATATTCTATCTATACAAGTTCTTAAGCTTCCTGTGGAGAGGTCTAAATCTTTTAGCTATGAACGTGGCCTTTACAAGAGTCTCACGATAAATATCCATGAGATCACTTAGCTTCTTATTTTCAACTAACTCCTCCCTCTTTAATTTAGCAATTTCAGCTCTGACCTCTTTAAGTTGTCTGTTCAACCTCTTAAAGGTAGGATTTTCTGTAGGAGTAGTTATGTCTACAACTTCAATGGGCTCTTTGATAGGTACAGTTTTACTTTTACCTTTTCTCTTGATTGGAGCTTCCATTGTTTATTCTTTCACAATGATTTCTTGTAATATTCCAAATATAAAAAGTATGCAAAACAAACATAAAATGCTAGAAATGGCAGATAAACAACAATATAATCAGAATAACACCACAATAACATTGAAATGATATCAAAATAAAACCAGAAAGAACACTTTGATTATGAGAGAAATGTTCACGGGCCTGTTCGAGGGGGAAACCTCCATTCGATCAGAGCTATATTACAATAATATCCAAGCTAGGGTTATCATACCCTCGACTCCTATTTATTCTAAATATGTCTATCAAAAGAACCATCTAGAGGAAGATCCTTCTAGAAGTAGAAGCTTCTATTAGGTCTTCTTACATTCGGCTTATTCTACCTTATTGCAAGGCCTTAATAATATTGACCTTTATTACATCCGAATATATTGGTCTACCTACATGAGGGGTTAGGTCCCTAACATATCCCCCCCCTTAAAAACAACCTTATCCTCAAGGCTTAAGATGTGGAAATTGCTGCAGAATGGTAGTTGGTTCCCAAGTGGCATCTGTTGGAGTTGTATCTTTCCACTTGATTAACACTTCCTTGATGGTTCGCTAACGCAGGCGACGCTCACGCTGGTCCAAAACTGCTTCTAGTTGTAGCCAAATGGATCCTTCTTCATCCAATTCGGGAAGGTTGGTTTGAATTTGCCACTTAGTGCCAATCATCTTCTTTAAGCATGAAACATGAAAAATAGGATGTAGCTTCGAATGACTGGGCAAAGCTAACTGATAGGCCACTTGTCCCACATGCTTGAGAGCGGTATAGGGACCATAAAATTTGGGCCCCAACTTCTGACAATGGTCAGCCTTGAGGGAATTTTTCTTGTAAGGTTGCAGTCAAAGAAACACTTGATCCCCTTCTACAAATTGACGTTCAGAGCAACCTTGATCTGCTTGTTGCTTCATGCGATTTTGGGCAATGACCAAATTCTCTTTGAGGGTATGGAGAATAGCCTCTCTAACTGTAAGCGTTTGGTCAACCGCCTGGACCTTCGAGACACCTGGTAAATATGAGAGAACTGAAGGTGGATTTTGTCCATAGACCACTTCAAAAGGAGTCATGTGGGTACCTGTATGGTATGAAGTGTTGTACCACCATTTAGCTAGGGGTAACCATTGAGCCCACTGATTTTTCTTTTCTGATGAAAAACACCGCAAATATGTTTCCAAACACTTGTTGACAACTTCAGTTTGACCATCAGTCTGGGGATGATAAGATGTGATGAGATGAAATTGGGTGCCTTGTAGTTTGAACAATTCTTGCCAAAAATTGCTGGTGAAACTTGGGTCGCGATCAGAAACAATAGAGTGTGGCATGCCATGAATCTTGAAGACTTGATCCATGAAAAATTAAGCCACACTGGATTCTCTAAATGGGTGTTGAAGAGCACAGAAATGAGCATACTTGGAAAGGCAATCAACTACCACCATGATGAATGATTTATTTCCCGATTTAGGTAAGCCTATAATAAAATCCATAGAGATATCCCTCCAAATAGCAGGTGGAATCGGAAGTGGTTGAAGTGTGCCAGGGGATTTGACTATTTCACCCTTGTTGCGTTGACACACATCACATTCAACTACAAAATTACAAACGTCTTGCTTCATGCCATCCCAGAAAAAAGAACGCTTGACCCTGTCATAGGTTTTGGTGAACCCGGAGTGCCTAGCTGTGGGTGTAGCATGAAGCTCAGAAAGTACCGTGGATTTAAGTTTTGACTGTTTACTTGAATACAAACGACCTTTGTATCAAATCTCATCATGGAGCCAAGAGTACCCCGGGGAAACTGGAGAATTGGACTGCAATAGTTGAATCAAATGCGAACTTTTGGGATCGTGTAGCCATTCCTGGCGAACGTCTTGGAGCCAGTCTGGTACAATGAAGGAGAGAGAAAAAAGGGATCCTTCATCTTCATATTTTCAGGAAAGTGCATCTACAACCACATTGTCTTTGCCTTTCTTGTAAATGATCTCATAATCATATCTAAAGAGCTTAGTCACCCATTTTTGTTGCTCTGGGGAGGATATGCGTATTTCCAAAAACTACTTGAGGCTTTGATGATCAGTCTTAATTTGGAATCATTGCCCCAATAGATAAGGGTGCCACAGGTCGACAACGTGTAGAATAACCAACATTTCCTTTTCATAGATTGATTTACCCAAATTTCGTTCAGACAGTTGTTTGTTGGTAAATGCCAAAGGCCTACCCTCTTGCATAAGGACAGCTCCAATTCCTTTCCCTGAAGCATCAAATTCTAGGACAAAGGTCTTTGTCAAGTTGGGAAGGGCCATGATTGGAGTGGTGCACATGGCCATCTTCAAGGTTTGAAAATCCTGAGCAGCTGCTGGAGTCCAAGTGAAATAATTATTTTTGAGGAGCACCATGAGAGGTGTCGTAATCTTTCCATAATTCTTAACAAACGTGCGATAATAACATGTTAATCCCATAAATCCATGCAAGCTTTTGAGAGTCTTTGGGTGAGGCCAGTCTTGCATAGATTCAATCTTTTTAGGCTCCACTATGACGCCGTCCTTTCCAACAAGATGACCCAAGTACTTGACTTCTGAGGCGCCAAAAGCACATTTATATTGTTTCAGGAAAAGTTGGTGCTAAGAGAGTAGATGGAGAACTCAATCCACATGAGCAAGATGGTCTGTCCAGGTTTTTCTATAGATGAGGATATCATCAAAGAAAACTAAAACAAAATAAAGTATAAAAGGGTGGAATACATGATTCATGAGGCTTTGGAAGGTGGAGGGGGCGTTACACAAGCCAAAGGGCATGACCAAAAACTCATAGTGGCTCTCATGGGTTCTAAAGGAAGTCTTAGGAATGTCTGCCTCTTTCATACAGATTTGGTGGTAGCCATAATGAAGATCCATTTTAGTAAAGAACTGGGCGCCACTCAATTCATCCAAGAGTTCATCAAAGACATGAATGGGAAATTTGTATTTAATGGTGAGTTTGTTAAGGGCGTGGAAGTCAAGACACATGCGCCAAGAACCTTCTATATTCAGGACCATGACCATAGGAGAAGAGTAGGGGCTCGTACTAGGGTGGATAATGCTTGCGTTAAGCAGTTCTTGCACCATTTTCTCAATTTCATTTTTTTGGGAAAAGGGGTGACGATAGGGACAGATATTTGGAGGAAGGCTTCCTGGTGCAAGGGGAATGGAGTGATCATGAACACCACGGGAAGGAGGGAATCCCTAGGGAGTGGAAAAGACCACTTGATGTTTAGAGAGGATGTATTGGAGGTCTTGCGACACAGAGGGTGTCTTAGTTGCTTGTATGGCATGGAGTTGGGAAATAACACTAGAACGACCTTTTTTGAGAAGCTTTTCCATGTGATGGGAACTAATGATCTCAGGTGAACCAGCGGTGATGCCTTGTAACTTATATTGTCGACCCTCCTGGTCGAATTGCATGGTTAAGTCCTTAAAATCCATGAGAATGGGACCCAAAGTCCTTAGCCATTCTGCACCCAACACAATGTCACAACTGCCCATGTCGATAGCAAACATATGAGATTTTAGGTGGTAGTCACCAATTTGGAGACACACATTTTCACAATGCCCTCCACATTTCATGGAGCCGCCATTAGCAATCATGATTTGGAAATTATTGACTGCATGTATATAGCAATGAGTTTCTTGGGCAATGAGATGATGAATAAAATTATGGGTGCTTCCACTATCAACAAGAATGATGACCTTCCTATGCTTGATGTAACCAATTAGCTTGAGGGTTTGGGGAGCAGAGAAGCTAGTGAGAGCATTGAGGGAAATGATCGATTCTTTTTCAGGAGGGTCTATGGGAGGGGTTATGTCAGTTGTTTTAGGTGACTCAAACACAAGGGGAGTTTCAACATCCTCTTCCGAAATATCCTCCGAGATGGCCATAAAAATCTTTTGTTCCTTACACTTGTGGTCCATAAAATATTTGTCATCACAATTATAACAAAGGCCTTTGAGTTGGCAATCAACCATTTCAGCCCTGGTCAATTTTTGGATCTTGAGTAGAGCAGAGGGGGTAGTGGGATTTACTGGTTTAGTGCGAGGAATAAAGGAGGGTTTTCGGTTTTGAGAAGATACAACATGTTGTGCTTTCTTATCTTTTTTAGTACCCTCCACCTAACTCTGAGGCCGAGCCATGAGGACATGGGCACGAATCTCATCCTTGAGGCCATTGATAAAACATTCTCGGAAAAAAGCATTAGACATGCCCTCTGTCCGAAAAGCCAGTCGCTCAAAAGCAGTTATAAAGTCTTCCACTGTTCCAGATTGTTTCAACTTTGTCAAACGACCTAAATGGTTGGTTTCAATGTCAAAGCGTTCATAAATCTCTTCCATAAAGTGTGTCCAAGCAACATAGCCTTGACGGGAAGTTTTTCTCCATTGCCACCATTGTCAACGTTCTTGATCTAGATGGAGAACACCATACTCGAGTTTGGCCAAGTCATTTGTAATTCCGTATAAAGAGAAATAATGTTCCATTTGGGTTACCCAACCAGTGGGATCCAAGCCATCAAATTTGGTCACATCCACCCGCAAAAGGCGTAGGTCACGCTGAAAGTGATGGGGCTGAAAATTATGGGATTGAGAGGAAGTTTTAGCTTCGGTATGCAGAGGTGGGTCAGATAAAGGGGAATCTGCAGGGATATGCAGCTTGGTGCAGATCGTCGAAACAACAGATTCAAGCTGGGTAGTCATGTCTTGTTTGATTTCCTCAATTGAGGCGGCGATGGAGGACAGCATGTTTGTATTGAGGGTGACAACATTGGCACTGAGCTGTTTCACTTCTTGTTGGGTCTCTGTGAAATTAGATTGCAAGGTATTGAAGCGAGCTTCCAAGTCTTGGCTACGAGTATGGGCCATGATGACAAGGGAACCGAAAAGGGGCGGGTGGGGTCAAATTTTTTTGTGAAAAANTTTACACTTGCAGAGTTATACTCCGATCTGAAGAATAATGCAGTGATGAAATGCCCAAATGCTTAACGAGGAAGAATTGTGTAGTGATTTGGCAACTCGAACACAGTTGCACGTTAATAGATCTTGTATGTTTTAATTTTTTTGTTTCTGTCCCCAAGGGTTAGATATTCAATGGTTCTACAGACAAGGGTTTGCCCTGTGCTATAGCTCTCTGATATACGTGCGGGGTCCAACAGTAGTACTCGACCCAATATCTCAGGGCACTAACTAAGGAGGCTAGACCGTGCCCTTAGCCGTACTACCTGACTACCCAGGTACTAGAGAGTATATTCCTGAGTGTTGTTCTCGGTGGCACTATAGCATTCAGGCAACCGATCGGTTTATCTAAAGAGGGCTTCAAGAAATCTAGGTCGATTCGTACATAGGTGATGTCTGATGCGCTACCACTTGAAGGGGTACCAACAGGGGTTACAAGGGTGGCCAACAAATGTGCGCTTAAGTACCACTTGTATTTTCTGCATGTATGAATCCCTCAACCATGAGTTTATGCACGTAACGACAGATCTATGTGGCTTAAACACGCCGGAATACGTCTCTACCTTGAAAAAAAAATTAACCCACAATTTCTGCCGAGGAAAGTTCTTTGATACCAGTTGTGATATTCCAGATATAAAAAGTATGTGGAAAAAACATAAAATACTAGAAATGGCAGATAAACAACAATATAATCAGAATAACGCCACAATAACATTGAAATGATATCAAAATAACACCAGAAAGAACACTTTGATTCTGAGAGCAATGTTCACGGGCCTCTTCGAGGGGGAAACCTCCAGTCGAGTAGAGCTCTATTACAATAATATCCAAGCTAGGGTTCTCATACCCTCGACTCCTATTTATACTAAATATTTCTATCAAAAGAACCATCTAGAGGAAGATCCTTCTAGAAGTGGAAGCTTCTATTAGGTCTTCTTACATTCGGCTTATTCTACCTTATTGCAAGGCCTTATTAATATTGACCTTTATTACATCCGAATATATTTTTCTACCTACATGAGGGGTTAGGTCCCTAACATTTCCTGCTTTGTTGATGATCTAGTGAAAGGTCTCCTAGCCTTGACCTTGTTTGCAACAGGTGGTGAAGGGAACAATAACTTTCTCCCTCTCAAACTTGTGGTTCTAGCTAAAGGGGTCTTGAATGGGATAGGAGATGGAAAAGGTGAAACCTCTCTTTGTGGGGATTGAGAAGATCCCCCTTCTTCTGTATCTTCCTTAGTTGCTTCATCATCTTTAATAGTATCCATGCTCTTCCTCTTCTTGTTGGTCTTTGCATGTACAATCCTGTCAGCCTGAAGAGGGATTTGTACTATGGACTATGGAGTAGGAGAAATATTTAATTAAAAGTGTGAAGAAGTAATGAATTCCTCCGAGTCAATGTTTTTCTTCCTTAATTCCTCCATCACAAGCATTTTAATTAGCCTTGAATGAAAAACACTTATCTCAATTGCCTTAGATTTATCATGGACTTTGTGAACCATTTTTCCAATACTCCTAAACAAATAAAAAGGAAGATTCATACAATCTTTTCCTATGAAGTGCAACAATAGTCTTATGTGGTACTGATAAATCATGTTGAATCTCCCTTCACATGTAAATTATCTTTGGATTACCCTCAACATCTTATCAAAACCTTCAATCACATGGTTCCTAGGCACTCCTTTTGATAAGTTATCTCCTTGATATTCTGGTTTGAGGAATTCTTTGGAGAAGGATGCATTTAGGTTCATGGCTTTAAACCATCTCTCCCCAGTACTAGGTATTTGAGTAGTTGTTGTTATCATTATTCCAGATACCTCAAATTCAACTACCCCAACCTTGGTCTTGGTCCCATCAAAGTTCAGGGAAAATTCCCTGGCTACCTCGGGGTGCCCCCTTTTCATTTTCTAACAGAAATTTAAACAACCCACTCTTTGGAAGACTTCCCTGATCATGGGTTCAACAACAAACAACTGCATGTCATAGGGCTCAGTCCTCACAATGCCCCCTCTTTTTTAATTTTCTTTTGTTGATTATTCATCAATGCTAGCTAGGAAAACCTCAACACAAATTATAAATGTTTTCTCACAGGTAAAACAGAGAAACAAGAGTTAGGGTTTTAGGGTAAGACTCTTTTGAAATATCAGTGGGGGTAGGAAATTTGTAGGTTGAAGCTTTAATTCCCTCTAGGAATGAGACCAGGTATGCTTTTAGCTAAGGGGATCGAGGGAAAATAATACTGGAAAACTATTTGTGAAACAAGCCCAACAGATTTGATATGACAACTTTATGAATTTCAGGTTTGCACAGGGATAAAACATCTAATTTGGACTCAAATGACTACCACCATGGTTAATTTTATCGGATCAACCAGGACTATGGACCATAACCAATTTTGCAACAAACGATTTTCTGCAGTAAGTGCTGGAACAGAGAGTTCACAACACTATGTTGACTGTGCAAGGTTCGTAGCGCCAGAGAAAAGTTTTCTGGAAAACCTAGGTTGGATAATTAAAGCAGTTGTAAATGAACAATGGCTATGGTGGTTGAAAAATAGGGTGTTTTATAGCTTGCAAAGACCAGATTCAAGGTGTGAGGAAAAATCTATGGAGATGGTCAACAATTTCTGAGAAATTTCGCAGCGCCACCAAAAGAAACAACCATCCAACCCTTTCCAGACCTTAAAATAAGGTGGGAAATCTCATGGAGTACCTGGTAGCTTGGAGCCAACTGCTGACATTGCCATATTTTCTCAGAAACAACTTCAAGTGGTCGAAGCACCAACCATCCTCTACCACCAGTTCGCAACGGAGTTTGTAGCGCCAGTCATAGTCTGCAGCGCCTGCTCCAAAATTTGACTTGAGTGCTTCAAGGAAACCGTTAGGATTTGCAATTTATGATCCATGTAAGTTGTTAGAGGTAATCTTTGAAAAAATACAAACTCCTGTCATGTCATAAAGTGAATGATTATCTTAAATGAACAAGGGTACTTTGAGGGCACTGCGAACTCCACTAGTGAGTCAACAATGCTTAAATTACAAACTGATCTGACATCACGAGCAAGTAAAGAGACATATGGAGGTAGTTGACATAGCTTGTGAGAGAGAGATGTCAAAGTGATGATGTTAATTAGAAAGATGTGGCTGGTAAGGGACTAACACTCTTTGTCATGATAATCTCAAATTTTACCCATGACATAACCACACCACAAGATCTTAGACTGATGCTAAAAGACTTGGTTTATTGAAACAAGAATGAAAATGATCCTAGGAGAAAATCATAAAACTAAAAAGAACTTATGACTCAACAAGAAAAACCAACAAAATGATTTTTTTGACCCTCCCACAACTTTATGTGATAATAGGGTGTTTGTTCATTTTGCTCAAAATGACCAGTTTGTAATAGTGTGGAAGTTTTCGAACAATTGTTGGTCATCTGGGGTTTGTTTTGTCAAAGAAGGGATTTCCAACATTCCACGAATCCTTTTGACCTTTTGTAATATATAAGCCATAGTAGTGCTTAGGTCGGTCCTATCATTGCTAGTTTTTGGGAAAGGTTGGGGTAGATCCCTAGCATACACCTGGGGCTCTTGAAGATTTACCCCTAAGTCCTCACTTGTTTGGCTCAAACGCCCAATCCTAGTCTTCCTCGTGTCTTGATTTCCTTGGATTTTATTTGGCATGAACAAGGTAAATATGGAATCTACATAATTAGGTTTCTCATGAGTAGCCTTTGGGTGATCACGCTCAAAATGGGAGTCTTTGCACGATAAGGACTTAGGATCATCTTCTTGCCTCACAACATTTTGTAGATCCGAGGTGTTTGGACAATTTTTTTCTTTTGGAGCATGAGTTTTTACTGTCTGACTAGTATTTTGAGGAAGTCTCATAGAAGGAGGCTTTTGGGCTTGTGATAGTGCCCTTTCCAACTCGGATATCTCTTCAGAGGTACCTAGATCCTTAGAGGGTTCATGTTGTTTTGAAAAAATTAAGGCATATTTCATATTTGAGAACCCATTATTCCAAGTACTAATCCCTTTAGGGGGAATGACTAACTTAATCTCATCGTTTACCTTTAGTATCTCTGGGAAATCATGTTCTTCTTCTTCCATGTTTTCCTCATTGAACCATAAGATATCATCTTGGTTGTGAAGAAAATTGACTTGGGAAATGGGATCACACCATTTGAGATTTTCTTCAATCTGGCAAGCACCATCTTGTTCCTCCTTGAGGTTTGTAGGGAATCTGTTCCTGAGGAGGGATTAGAAGTTTCCTTCGAAAGAATTGAAGTATTGTATGAGAATAACGCTCTCTGGTAGAAAGTCGAAATCAATTCGACCAAGTAAGGTATTAAACCTGTCATTAAATTCCCTAACAGTTTTGTCGTTTTGCTTGCAAGTTTTGAGATATTGCGAATAAAAGCAGACCATATCTTCCATCATACCCCATCTTTCCAGGAAAACTTGTTCTAAATCTTCACATATTGTGAGGATTTTTATTGGGAGGTTAGTGCTCCATTTTCTAGCATCTCCAGTAAGTTAGGCAAGGAAAAGTTTCTTGAATGTGTCAGGATGTTCTTTCCCAGACTGATGGAAGTCATAGCTCTCACAAAATTTGGTCCAATTTGTGTTACCAGAACCTTCAGCCTCTTCAAAAAACTTGGGTATCCATGAATCTAAATCTTTAGGGAGATCATGTAATCCCCCTTTGATATTGTCCAAGTCCAAAGGGTCGAAGAGTTCTTCGGGGGCCCATTTAGGAGGGGCCATGGGAATAATAGGAAGTATAGGACAATAAGGTGTGTATTGACGTCTGCTATGGGTCGTCATCGGTGGAGTCGCCAGACAATCTCCTTGAGATAATCAAAGGGATGAGGGGATCACCCTCAGTGGAGTCTCCAGGTAAGCTTTGTGAAATGAAGGATTTGGATAAAAGCTTACCGAAAAAATCTTGTTCAAGGAAAATTGACTCGATGTTCCCCGACAACAACGCCAAAAATGTTATCGCACAATCTGTAGTTTCCCAAAGCCTAAAGGCAAGTAGGCCTATATTGACCTAATAAGGAGGTAGTCCTATCACTGTCAACCCAATATGATACCTCTTTCTATTTAGTATGAGAATAAACTCACTCCAAGGGAGATGTCCCAAGACCTAGTTGGTTGATGAAGGGAGATAAGACAAAGGTAATACCCACCCACTCTCTAGGTCACTCCAAAGGAAGAAGTCACTTGGTATTGTTTGGGGTTAAGGAGAAATTCAAGGTGAACGATACCTACCCTTTAACAATGAAACACAAAATGTTATCATCAATCAATGATATCGACGTTTCATTTTAGTGACTTTAAAACAAAGATATGTGCTACTAAAGACAAGCAAAGATAAAATTATAGTAGCAACAATGTATCCGTAAATTGCAAGTTATGATGAAAATAATGATATAAAGACTTTGCAATTTGATAGTATTTTGTCACTCACAATTTCAATATTAAAAGAAAGTCAATAAATGACTTAAAAGGTTGTCCAAACACTTATAACAACATTAATTGATGATGATGACAACAATAGAAACCACTTCAAAAAAGTATTGTAATAAAGCAATAAGACAACTATTTCAACTTCCAATGATTATAGTTTGATTAGTACAAATGTTTAGTGGTTTTATGGATAGTTTGAAGAGTGTTAAGGCACTGCAATGATGTCTATAACAGTAGTTACAACAACAACAACAACAACAACCTCAAACAACTTCAGAAATTTGCACCGAGAACACTAGAAAAGGGAGGACTAAAACCTTATGACGATAACACCTAGGAAAATGCAAATTTCTGGGTTAGTTTTAGGAGTTAGTATGCTGATTAAGGCTACTAAATAGGGCTGTAAAAACAATTATAGCAGTGGTAATATGATTGTTAGTGTTAGTGAAAGTTTCAAGAAGATGTGTTGAAAGTTTGTTTGGTCTCATTCATCCACAAGAGTGTAAAAATCAGTGTCTTTTAGCACTTATGGAGTCAATGACAGTAACAATATCACTTGGGAAATATAATAATGATAATGCTTAGTTAAGGGAAGAAGTAAATGCAAGAGGTGTTGGCACTTCAAGGCCTCAAGCATTTTCCCCTTTAAGGGAGATTTTGCTAGAGAGTAGGCACTTCTAGGCCCTAACGTACATTCCTTCCTTAGCTTTTTTAAAAGAAAATTTAGTTGGTGACAAGAATGAGATTACTAGAAAACTAGCATTTTAGGGCTCTAATAATCACTCTTAAGAAAATGTACAATTGGCAAGATCAAGCTAGTAGAATAGTTATAGAGAGAAAGAAGCATTTGTTGTTTCTCCCCTAAGGTTTAAACAAGCAATTTCATAATCTTAGACATGAAACAAGTAAATTTTACCACAACATTCATAGCATGAATAAAAAAACAGATTTCCCACTTACTTCACCAAGAATAATCAAGTCAAACTCTAGTTGAAGACCATTCCACTATGAAAAATGCCAAAATACACCACCATAAAGCTCTCCCAAGAGGTGCACACTAGTTATTTCAGCCAATGATCCTTAAAGAGGGAGAAAATTTCAGACCACCACTTGTGTGTGATGATTTATTATGTCCAAAATGAATGTACTTCATGTTTATTTATACAAAACTTTGACCTTTAATTAATTTTAGGTCAAAATTAAGGCCGACTTGGCCAATTTACAATAACATCCAATTTTTACATAATAAAAATTAATTAGCATCTAAAGACACCTCCAAGGGTGACGTCATGCCCTTCTAGGTTGATGTTGAGGCCCAAAGGTGCAACATTGAGCCTAAAATGTAGGGCGCTTGGCCTTTAGAGGCCCCAAATGATGCCCAAACATGCCTCCAAAGTGAAAACCCTAGCTCTGGATGACGTCTAGGGTCATGATGGTGACGTCTAGGGCCCTCAAGGGCCAACGTCCATGTGGAAGAGAAAGGTCCTCCTAGGTATAGATCTACCAGGGTGCCTCCAAAGGAAACATCCATCTTTTGTCTGGTTCAAATCTTTAATTTCTTCTTACCCCTGACTGGGGTTACAACATCCATATGTGGGATTTAAGCCCCCATGAAGGTACGAGCTAATCGTTCCCTCATGTGTACCTGTCCACTGTGTAAGGTCCTGCAACAACAACAAGTACGCCCTATAGGTGTTCATAAGTCATAGGGATCATACCATGTAAATCACATCCAATAATTAAATTACCTAAACATGTCCATCAAACCCCCCTTAACTCGAAAAAATGCTCAACAACGTTATACAACTTGACAAGTTAGGTTTGGAGAAGGTCTCAGGGTGTCCTATTCGACTAACCTCTCTTAAGTTTGGTGTGTTTCCCAGGTGGGATCCAATCAAAGTCATGTAAGTGTATGAAGTGGCATAGGGTAAGTATTTGGGCATGGGGTGCATGTGATAACAGGGAAATGTAAAGTCTTACATGTGGGTGCCTTTGTAGAGGGAGAGTTGCACCTTCTCATAAATGCAACTGTTTCCTAGCCCAAATTCATTGCCTTTTATTCTTAGCTTTATTTCTTTTGATCTTTTTCTTTCAAGGGAAAAGTTGAGGGCCATTGTCCTGGCTTGATGACCATAGGTGACAATGTTATCCACAAACACTTCATGGAAATGAGAAGGTTGGCTCATGACGAGACCCCCTTTCTCTTGGCTATGCCACTAAGAGCCACTACCTTGGTTTTATGGCCAGATAGGTAGTAGTGTCATACATCTAAATGTCCATGGTCATAATAGGTCAGCTCGTGATGAGACCTCTTATCCATAAACTAGCACCTTGAGTGTTTATGTATCTTATGGGTCCCCTTTCTTACTGAAAAGATTTTCACTGATTTCTCGTGGATCCCTAGGAGAAGCATATCAAAGGTTTTAAGATTGGATTTTAACTCTTGTCAGCTACTTTTACCCTCTAGGCCTTTAGCCCCTTCTTCCCACAAGGTAAGGTACAACTGTTCCTAGCGTAGCCAATTCCAATGCCCAAAAAAGGATAGGGGAGATGGAAGGAATAAAGATGGAAAGTGGTAAGTATGGAGGGAACATATGATGAATTTTCACAGACCCACCCAATAACAACCATCCTAAAGGGAAACCAACTTACTAGGGCACCGTGTTACCCTTCCAAGTATAAATGAGGCAAAGAGCATAATTTTCAAGCAAATGTCATGAAATGAAGAAGGATTCAATACAACATATTCAAGTGCTTCATAAATCAGAGTGATACATACCATGATACACAGACTCATTACCTCATGGAGCAAGACCCACCACTACTTCAGGACCAGGTTGGTGGGATGGATATTGCTGCTGGTGATAAGTGGACTTCACTGAAGAAAACAGGGGCCCTCCAGGACCATGCTCAAGTCATGTGGCTCTCTGTTAGAAATAATAGGTGTGCTCATTTAACCATAGACAATATAGAAATATTGTCACCCAACCATAGGCCGAAGCCACCCCTGAGCACCTTAACCTTGACAGAGAGAATGATTCCATAATCAAACCAATATCCAACCAAGGATAATGCACCAAGCAAAGATAACCAAGACTGATCAAAAAGTCCAACCAAGAAAGATCAAAATTACATGTTTGCAGTAACCACAGTTGCAATTACCTTCCAGACTTGCGCACTAAATTTCTGCAGTGCGCACTACTGAATTTCTGCAGTTGCAAGTCGTGTCTGCCAAATTAGCTCCGGTGTCCTGTATTTATACTACTCCACCTTCGCTGTCTGGGCCAAATTTTCATTCTGGAGGCTAAAAACTCAATATTAAATATTTTCTTTAGCCGACTTGTGTTCTAGGGTTATGTCTAATATTTAAGGGTTTCTTCTTGCTTCCTAGAATATTCTATTCTTGTCAGGGTTACAAGTGGAGGTAACCCTGACAAGAATAGAATATTCTATTCTATTCCCAGAATATAATATCAACACTCCCTCCTAGCTAGGGATGTATATAAAGGTAATGGTCTTGAGCACAAACATACCATTCAACCGATAACATCATCATAGCCACACATGTTATCTCATGATTAAATCACGAGCACCATCATTACTATAAATATCATATGATAACATCAACTGCTTCATCTCTTGAAGCCATACTCCATCTGAGTAATCATGCATGATGTTTAATAAGTTAGAGTGATACACGAAATATTCTTCTAATCCAGACATATGTCCTAGAAGAATAATTGTTCCAATAGATGTTGAAAGCCACGCCATAGGCTGCAAGGACTATTCTTCTAATCTGGACATACGTCCTAGAAGAATAATTGTCATGGACCATTTTCTGCATGGAGAATATCTGTCCACCAACACACTGACTATCCATCTAGTTGGTAATCATTTCCAACACTACTGATAGTATTAATGGCAATAAGAATAATGTCATTCAATATAACACAACTTTTTCTATCCACAATAGTACACAACTACTATCTAGTGGTAAACAATCACAACAAGTAGTACACTACTACTTAATCAATGACGAATAGTCACAACCAATGAAACACATCCACCATAATAGCATAAATCTATTGTCCATACAGATACAATCTCCACAATAATCATATCATTTGATATCAACCTGCATAAAACAATATCATGATATAAACTGAGTCATTTGGGCCATTCTTCCACTCACATCTGTGAGATCTTGAAGATCATCTTCTCTCAGAAGGTAAAACATTAGCCATGGGTTATCTGGACTATTCTTCTCAAGCATAGAAGAATAAATGTCCATGATTTATGAGCCTGGACCATTCACCTAACTGGGCCATTCCTCTGGCACCAATCATAGTGCAACCTAGAGAGAATGAGTTTGCCTTAGGGAATGCATGTCCCTGCTCCAACACTAATCATAGTGCAACTTGGAGAGAATGAGACTGCTCTAGGGAACGCCTATCCATGTTGGTGAACTTGGACCATTCACCTAACTAGGCCATTCCACCATCACTAATCATAGTGCAACCTGGATAGAATGAGTCTGCCCTGGGGAATGACTTTCTGAACCATTTCCTAATGGAAATGACTATCTTGCACCAACCTCCAAAACAGACCATTCTTCGAAACTGCTCACAACTGTGAACTTCGAAAGAATGATTGCCCGGTGAGGCAAACCATTCTACTTGACCACTACTCAAAGTGACTGCCAAGAAGAATGAATGTCCTAGACCATTCCCCCACACTGTCCACAAGGGGAATCACTGTTTATGGTACATCAACAATCTATCAGACCATTTTCATTACGAAAATGACTGTCCGATCTGGTCCATTTTCCGAACTGGAAAATGCATGTCCATCAGAAATATCAAACTACTTTCCGAACTGGAAAGGAACTGCTCATCCTGGATCATTTTTCAAACTGAAAAAATGATTGTCCATAAATCAATAACATATAAGTGCTCCCTCCTTACCCGAGAGTAATCTCTTCCTTTTTCAATAAGGAATTCGTTTCCATGAGCCCCAACTTGTTTCTTGAGTATGCAAACTTTTCATTTTGGGCAGAGGCTTTACCAAAATATTTGTTATCTGCTCAACTGTGGAGATATATTGGAGAACCACTTCTCTTTTTTGGACTTCATCACAAAGAATACAATGCTTGATCTCAATGTACTTCAGTCTATCATGGAACATTGGCTTTCTCTGAAGGCTTCATATAACTCTAATCATTACAATATATCATTGTCAAATTCAACACTTTTGTTTCCTGCTAGCTCATAACATCATGGCAAGGCTCAAACTGAAACATATACAAGTATCACTTCTTCTATCATCATGAGATTTTGCCATGGATTAGCAATCCATCATCCCAAACTTCTGAGTAACTATTATGATACACCATCTCTGTCATAGAAAGTTTTCATCACGCTTCTGCTGTATATGAGATACTCTACATCAGGTTGTTTGAATCCATACAAGGTCTTCTTATATCTGCATACATGAGTCTCTTTCTAGTATAAGCTTCTTTCTCACTTGCTTTATTGGGAAGAACAATCATTTACATGTAAATTCCAATCCATGGATACTACAAGAGGTATATTTGGTTTACTAGAACAAGTTGTTGTCATAGACTTCTCCCTCCTTCTGGAAGAATCTATGAATCTTGCAATGCTTTCATTCATAAATATTTTTCACATTTTCTTACATACATTGTTCTTTATCATAACTTCCATTTCTTCTGCTCGATTTCTTCTTAGTGGGTTCAAACCAAGATGGTAGTCCTGTGATTCTCAGTATAATAACTAGTTGTTCTGGTTTTTCTTTCTTTCTTGGAATCTTCATGTTCTTCCTCATGCCTCTCTTTAGCTCTTAGGTCCATGAGGTCTTCTATATGCCTTGAAGATTCCAAATTCTTCTTGTATATAGAAAACTAAGGATACTTTAAGGCTTCTTTTCGAAGAAGACTTATTCTAGAGTCAAATTGAATACGTGTTGCTTATCATGGCTGCTACTTTCATTTGGAACATGGACAGATACTTCATAATCCTCAATGGATCATATCATTTAGGATTAGCTCCCTCCTAATCCTTGCTTCATGCATGAATGCATTCTCTTCTTTTGGAATTTTGTAATCATCTCCCTCCATCTAAGAGAGTCCACACTTCCGTCTGCATACTTATTGCCTTCTGCAAAGTGTCACAAGTCTTTTTCTAATTTCCTCTTGATTGCTGACTTCTTTCTGTTTTGACTTCTTTTGGGTCTCTTTCAAGTTTTGATTCTGATTTTGGCTTATCTGGCAATTGTTACTTATATAATATATTCCACGGGAATTGTTACCAAGGGTTGTTAATGTACTTCATCTTTTCATGTGTATTACTTGATTTGTAGTCATTGTGATAACAATCCTTATCTTGTTATTCTTCCATAGGTAATGTTTCACTTGAACATATTATCTTCTAAGAAACAGATATGTAAGATATGTACAAAAACTATGTAAACATGGTATGTACAAGAACTTTGAAGAATATTGTTACCTTGACTTAGAAGAATAAGTCTATTTTATCCCGCCTGGCCTTCTTTGAGGGTTCCCTTTCTTCGACAACTGATGCTTCGTCTGTTTCTTTACTTAGGCCAAACTTCCTCTTATTCCTGGAATTCTTGAATTTTTGTTGTGAAGGCTTGATCATCATATTTCTTTTGGGATTTCTCTTTTGTTCTAATCCTTGATTCTTATTGTGCACAACAAGTCCAAAGTTCTTCAAATGTGAGATATTCCTTTCTTGTGTTCATGCTTGCAGAAAATGCATCCCATGTCTTGGGAAGGCTGTTGAGTACTATATTTATCAGTTCCTTGAAATGATTTTTTCAATAGCTTGTTGTTGATCTCTTAACTGAGATATTCTAACAAAGTATGATGTTATGATTTCATCATCATTCATTTTTATGTCACAAAGCTCATTCTTCTGACTCATTACTTGTCGAATGTTTCTGACTAAGAAGAGATTAGTTAGGGCATCGTACATCTTCTTAGATGAGTCAAGATGAGAGATGTAGGGTATTAAGTGGTCTTTTACAGATTCCACTATGATACTCATGGCACTGATGTCATTGTCCTTGAACTTCTCCATAACTGCAACGTTCTAAGGTTTCCTTCTCTTTTCCTTCTTCAAGCAGTGGTTCCACGATCTTTCACGATATCCAACACTTTATTCTTGGCAAGGGTGAGGTCAATCCTTGTCTTCGACGCTTTGAAGTTAGAAGCACCTTCTAACTTGTTTTTTGACTTCATAGAGTAAGTCATGATTGCTTTGACTTGGTCAACCTTTGACTTTGACCAAAAACTCAAACTTGACATCTTAGCTTGCTGAGAGTACCAAGAGGTGCGCTAGGTTAGGGAGCACTAGGCTATCGAGAAATTAGGTCAATCTCTTCACTTAAGGTGCCTTAACAAGAGGGTTAGGGTTTCATTGTTGCAACAAAAACTTTGACTGCAACTGCAACTGCAACTGTAACTGAGCAAATCCTCCCAATCTATCTTCCAGTGTTTAGACTGTCCGAAGATAGTGTGGGCCCATAACCCGTTAGAAATAATATGTGTGCTCGTTTAACCATAGACAATATAGCAATATTGTCACCCAACCATAGGCCGAAGCCACCCCCGAGCACCTTAACCTTGACAGAGAGAATAATTCTGGAAGCAAACCAATAACCAACCAAGGCTAATGCACCAAGCAAATATAATCAAGACTGATGAAAAATTCCAACCAAGAAATACCGAAATTACATGTTTGTGGTAACTACAACTGCAACTACCCTCCAGACTTGAGCACTAAATTTCTGCAGTGCACACTACTAAATTTCTGCAGTTGCGAGATCTATCTGCCAAATGAGCTCTGGCATCATGTATTCATACTACTCCTCCTTAGTTGTATGGGCCGACTTCCCATTCTGGAGGCTAAAGACTCAATATTAAATTTTTTCTTTAGCCGACTTGTCTTCTAGGGTTATGTCCAATGCTTTGGGGTTTCTTCTTACTTCTTGGAATATTCTATTCTTGTCAGGGTTACACATGGAAGTTTAATACCTCCCGCAACTACCATAATATCAACACTCGATACTCCATGTCTATGACCTGTGGGCCTCGAGACATGATATCCTTAGTTATCCCTAGGCTAGGGGATAACACATACCATCCCAGAAAAAAGAACGTTTGACCCGTTCATAGGTTTTGGTAAACCCTAAATGCACGACTGTGGGTGAGGCATGAAGTTCATAAAGCACTGTTGATTTAAGTTGTGATTTCTTGCATAAATACAAACAGACTTTGTAGCGAAGCTATTCATTGTGCCAAGAGTACCCTGGAGAAATTAAAGAATTGTGTTGGAATTGGTGGAGCATGATAGATATTTTGGGGTCTTGCAACCATTAATGATGAACAACTTGGAGCCAATCTGGTACAATGAAGGAGAGGGAGAAAAGGGACCCGTCTTCTTCATATTTCCAGGAAAGAGCATCACCACTACATTTTCATTTCTCTTCTTGTAAATGATTATATAATCATAGCCAAATAGCTTGGTCACCCATTTTTGTTGCGTCGATGATGAAATTCGTTGTTCCAAGAAATACTTGAGACTCTGATGATCAGTTTTGATTTGGAAACGTTGACCCAATAAATAAGGATGCCAGAGATCCACAATATGAAGAATAGATAACATTTCCTTTTCATAAATGGATTGGCCCAAATGTCGCTCTGAAATATGTTTGCTAGTGAAGGCCAAGGACCTGCTATCTTGCATGAGGACGACCCCAATTCCTTTCCCAAAAGCATCACATTCCAATACAAATGTCTTTGTGAAGTCTGGAAGTGCTAGGACAGGGGTCGAGTACATAACATCTTTCAAGGTTTGGAAGGCATGATCCGCAACTGAAGTCCAAGTGAAAGCATTCTTTTTAAGGAGAGAAGTGAGAGGAACTGCATTTTTTCCATAATTTGGAACAAACTTCCTATAATAGCCCGTTAAACCCAGGAAACGACGCAAGATCTTAAGAGTTTTAGGGTTAGGCCAGTCCTGCATAGATTAAATTTTCTTAGGATCCACTCAGACACCATCCTTGCCAACAATATGACCCGGGTATTCCACTTCTGAGACACCAAAGGCACATTTAGATTGTTTGAGGAAAAGTTGGTGCTTAGAGAGTATATGGAGAACTTGATTCACATGGGAGAGATGGGATGGCCAAGTTTTACTATAGATGAGAATATCATCAAAGAAAACTAAGACAAAATGATGGATAAAAGGACATAAGACATGATTCATAAGACTTTGGAAAGTGGAAGGAGCATTACACAATCCAAAGGGAATTACCAAGAATTCATAACAAACCTTATGAGTTCGAATGTGGATCCAGTTTGGTGAAGTACAAAGCACCACTCAATTAATCCAAGATGTCATCAATGACAGGAATGGGGAATTTGTCTTTTATTGTGAGTTTGTTGAGAGTGCATAAATCAGGACACATGTGCCAAGTACCTTCTTTATTGAGTACCATGAACACATGGGAATAATAGGGGCTAGTACTGGGATGGATAACACCTACTTCTAGAAATTCATGAACAATTTTCTCAATTTAATTCTTATGGGTAAAGGGATGATGATAAGGCCGAACATTGGGAGGAAGACTGCCCAGAATGAGAGGGGTGGAATGATCATAGACTCCATGGGAAGGGGGAAGTTCTTGAGGAGTGGTAAAAATAAATTGGGGGCGGGAGAGGATAGATTGGAGGTCGGGATGTACAAAAGGTGTCTCAAGAACATGAATGGAGTGGAGTTGGGATATAATGCTTGAATGACATTTTTTTAGGAGCTTTTCCATGAAATGAGAACTGATGATCTCAGGGGAGCCTACTGTGATGCCTTGGAACTTATATTGTTGTCCCTCCTATTGGAATTGCATGGTTAAGTTCTTAAAATCCTTGAGAATGGGGCCTAGAGTGTGTAACCATTTGGCACCAAGAAAAATGTCACAACCACCCATGTCTATAGAAAACATATGGGATTTCAGGTGATATTGATCAGTTTGGAGTCGCACATTCTCACATCGCCCCCCACATTTCATGGAACCACTAGTGGCAATCATGATTTGAAAATTATTGATGGCACAAATGTAACAATTGACTTCTTGGGCAATGCAATGATGAATAAAATTATGGGTGCTACCACTTTCCATAAGGATGATGACTTTCCTATTTTTGATGTAACTAATAAATTTGAGAGTCTGGGGAGCAGAGAAGCCAATGAGGGAATTAAGTGAAATCACCAGGTCAACGTCTGGTAGATCAGAGGGTCGGGTCAGATCAGATGGCAGTGGGAGTTCCTCCATAGGAGGAACAACAACATCTTCTTCATAAATATCCTCAGTCACAACCATAAAAAGCTTATGTTCCTTACACTTGTGCCCATGAAAATATTTGTCATCACAATTATAACAAAGACCCTTGAGTTGACGTTTAACCATTTCAACCTTGGTTAATTTCAAGATCTTGAGGAGAGTTGTAGGAGGGGCATAATTGGTGGGTTTAGGGAAAAAAGGAAAGGAGGGTTTTTTGATCTAGGAGGATACAATCTATTGAGCTTCCTTGGCTCATTGAGTAGGCTTCCAACCAAGTCTGGAGGCGTTCCATGAGAACATGGGCACAAATTTCATCTTTGAGGCCATTGATAAAGCATTCCCTAAAGAAAGCATCTGACATGCCCTCCGTTCTGAAAGCCAAGTGCTCAAATGCAAAAATAAAGTCTTCCACTATCCCAATCTTCTTTAACTTGTTCAAACAACCTAAATGGTGGGTGTCAGAGTCAAAGCGGTCATAAAGTTCGGCCACAAACTGTGTCCAACCAACATACCCTTGGTGTGCATTTTTTTTCCATTTCCACCATTGCCATCATTCTGGATCCAGATGTAGGATACCATAACGAAGCTTGGCTAAATCATCAGTAATTCCATGCAAAGAAAAAAATAACGTTCCATTTGGGTGACCCAGCCTGTGGGATCTGATCCATCAAATTTGTTTAGCTCAATTATGGGAGGGCAGAGGTCTCGAGAAAAGTGGGTAGTATGAGGACCTTGGTAATGGGAAGAGTCATGGTCATCCTGATAATGTGGTTGTTCAGAAGAGAAAGGGTTCTGGGAACGACCCATGAAGTGTTCAAAGGTGGTTTTGAGGTCTTTGATGTAGGCACATTGGTCCTGGAGGAACTAAATAGATGAATTGATTGAGCTAAGGTTTTCATTGATATTCTTGATGTCTTCCTTGTTTTGGTGAGTGTAAACATTCAAGGTATTGAAGTGTTGGGCTTGTGTGGTGGCCATTTGGAAAAATGGGTAGGAAAATGGTATAGGGGAAACCCAAGGGGTCTGGAGGGGTGGGTGGGATCACTGAGAAGAAGGGTGTCAAATGATAGGTACCACTTCGATCAGGGAAGAAAGGGAGATCCAATGGGATAGGGGCCAAATAAGGGTGTCGAAGAAGGGTCCGGTCCACAAAAAAGTGTGTTAAAAATGATAAGAATCATTGGAATCAGGGCGAAGAGAGGAACTCAGTGGGATAGGTCCCAAATAATTGTGTCGTCGGGACCACTATACATTTTTTTTTACTCTTGCAGAGTTATACTTCGGCCTGAATAATACTGTAGTGACGAAATGCCCAAATGCTTAACAAGAAGAAATGTGTAGTAATTTTACAACCAAAATGCAAAAGGCACAATTGCGCAACAATAGATCTTGTTTGTTCTGTTTTTGTTTCTTTCCCCAGGGGTAGGATATTAAGGGTTTCTACAGACAAGGGTTTTCCCTGTGCTATAGCTCTCTAATATACGTGCGAAGTCCAACAATAGTACTCGACCCAATCTCTCAGGGCACCAACTAAGGAGGCTAGATCGTGCCCTTAGCCGTACTACCCGAATACCCAGGTACTAGAGAGTATCTTCCCGAGTGTTGTTCTTAGTGGCACTATAACAGTCAGGCGATCGATCGATTTATCTGTGGAGGGCTTCAGGATATTTAGGCTGATCCGTATACAGGTGATGTCTAATGTGCTACCACTCAAAGGGGTACCAACATGGGTTACAAGGGTGGCCAACAGATGTGCACTTAAAAACCACTTGTATTTCTTGCATGTATGCATCCCTGATTGCAGATTTATGCACTGAACGATAGATCTATGTAGCTTTAAGACACCAAAATACGTCTCTACCCTAGAAAAATTAACCCACAATTTTCTGCCGAGGAAGGTGCCCTGATACCACTTGTAGTATTCCAGATATAAAATAGTATGCAGAACATAAATATTTTAGCATAGAAATGGCAGAGAAACAATGATATAACCAGAACAATACCAGAATAATACCATAAAAACACCAGAAAGAGCACCTTGATTAATGATAGCAATGTTCACTTGCCTCTTCGAGGGGAAACCTCCACCAAAGAAGAGCTTTATTAAAATAATCTCCAAGACAATATTTCTAATACCCTCTACTCCAATTTATACTAAATCTATCTATCCAAAAGAACAATCTAGAGGAAGATCCTTCTAGAAGCGGAAGCTTCTATTAGGTCTTCTTACATTTGAATTTTTCTTCTTTATTGCTATGCCTTATTAGTATTGGCCTTTATTACATGGAATTATATTATTCTACCTACGTGACGGGTTAGGGAGGTTAGGTCCCTAACATCTTGCACCAAGAGACTTTTCATGTCTTTGGGAAAAGGTTAGGCCATGGCACAAATGCATATGTGTGGCATTTTGTACTATAACAACTGCTTATGCCCACAACTCTTGTTGCAAATTGGCATTACTGAGCATGCTCCCTACTCTTTCTTGAAGAGTCTTGTTCATGCATTTTGCCACACAATTTTGTTGGGGAGTATATATTGTGGTTTTATGCATTTCGATCCCAACTTCTTTGCAATATCTTTCAAATTCCAAAGAAGCAAACTCGCCTCCATGATCAATTCTTAAACATTTGATCATCCTGCCAGTTCTCTTGTAAACTAAAACTCTAAATTGTTTAAATACAATACACATTTAAGTTTTTCTTTTTAGGACATAGACCCACACCTTTCTAGAGAAATCATTTATAAATGTTACAAAATATGACGATCCTCCAAAAGAAACTATAGAGGATGCCCCCCAAACATATGAATGGATATAATCTATACCTTTACTTATATGACTACTTGTTTTAAACTTTTGTCTACATAGCTTTCCAAAAATACAATGTTTGCGGAAATTTAAATTCAAATATTTTAAATTTGGAAGTAATTTGTGGTTTTCACTACCTGTAGCCCTTTCTCACTCATATGACCCATTTGTTGATGCCATAAATGTGTAGATTCATTTTCCTCCTAAAATACTATTGCTTCTTCATTTAATTGAGTACTCTCATCCAACTTGTAAAGGTTTCCAGTCTTTGTAGCCTTTGTAACCACCAAAACTCCCTTGGACACCTTCAATGCTCCACCTTGACCTGTAAATTTGTAACCTCTAGAATCCAAAACTCCCAAAGAAATTAAATTCTTTTTGAGTTCAGGTACTTGTCTTACATTTATTAACGTCCTTACAATACCATCAAACATATTAATCTTGATGCTCCCAACCCCAACAATCTTACAAGAAACATTATTTCACAGAAGAACAATATCACCATCAACAACTTGGTAAGAAGAAAACCAACTCTTATGTTGGTAAGAAGAAAACCAACTCCTACGTGGACACATGTGATGTGAAGCACTAGAATCTAATAACCATTCTTATGTAAATGTGTTGAACTTGCACAAAATAGATCTAGCTAGAAAATACTACAGACATTTGCAGAGAGAAAATTAGAAAGAAGAAGGAGAGAAAGAATGGAAGAAATCTCATTAACTGTATTCCACACTCAAAGAGTGAATAATTTACAATAGATATAGGATACATGAGTAACTAATGTTCCATAGTGGTGGTCTAGAGTGATCTGGACACACACCAATAGTTACGGGAGTGAACTGCCACCTAGTCTAGTCTCTCAGGCAGTTACGGGAGTGAACTGCCACCTAGTTGAGTTAACTAGTCAACTAGTCTTCAGTTAACTGGTTAAAATAGAGTGAAGTGAGGAGGAGATTAGGGAATCATGAATAATGTGCTACTTTGTTGATGATCCCATAGACAATGTGCATTAGTTGGTGATGATCCCAATGTTGCATGGTGACAAAACCAATGCAATATCTAAACTCAACTCAACTAGTCAAATTGAAGTCAACTGAAAAATAATATTCTCCCCTAAAATATAGGAGACTGGATAATGACTAATTATGACTAATAAACAAGGAAAAACCTTAGGAAAAATAAACCCTAGATGTGTGTGAAGTAACTCCAACACCCCCCCTGAACATCACTATGGTGAAAATAAAGAATGGGTCCTGGGAACAAGGCCATGTTAGGTACCCAAATACAAAAGATACACTGAACTAAACGAGGAAAGAGGGAAAACCTCATGGGAACCCCCCCCCTGCAAATTACAATGCATAAAAAAAATGAGAAGGAACAAAAAACAGTTGCTAAGCAACCCTGTCCTTCACTCCAAGAAGACCTCGCAACTATGCAAGTTTGTGCTCGTTGAATATTTTGTTGAAGATGTAGATGTCTGCACGGATTCGATGAAGTATATGCACAATTGATATGTCCACACATATCCACTTTATCTTCTTGCAGTGAAAAATATCCAAATAAAGTTTGGATGAAATTTTGAAAACCGTGCGGCCATTTCTGGAAAAACGCTGAAATTTTGTTGATTTTAAAACGATCATAACTTCACTTCAAGGACTCCATTTTAGACGATTTTGTTTTTTGAAATTGGATATTTTCCCAAGAGGAATTCAAATATCCAATTTGTTTCTGCAAATTGTGCTCATAAAATATCAGAATGGAGTCTGATGTGTGTGGCTCTCTTTTTGTCTCATGAGATGCATGCATGGTGCATGCAAAAGTGTCTGCATGTGACTCATGAGATGCATGCCATATTCTTCCACATGAATTTTAGAAAATAAATATGAAATGGAGTAGACATCATCTTCAATTAATGGAATACAAATTTCTACAAATCCTTGTGTAGAAGACTCTTCAGAATAAGAGGCTTGATCTTCTGACGGTTTCTCTTCTGGCTCTATCTGTTCAACCTCCTGCATGAAATATTCAAAATATTCTTTATTCCCGAATAGAACCTCCAATCTGGTCCATAATTCATTTGGAGTTGATTCTTGTGAGTCATCATATACTTAGTGGAGAATTTCTTGAGAAATAGACAAGAAGATAAATCCTATGGCCATATCTTGTCTGCTGAGAAAGTCATTTTTCTCATCAGTGGAATCAGGCTCTACTTCCATTGCCATGGTTATTTGGTATAAGCCTCTACTTCTGAGAAGAAGTAGAATCTTTGGCTTCCACTCCAAATATTTATGAGGCGTGAGAAGTATTATCGGTGAGTAAAACATATATTCCATCTTTTCTGTGTTCTTCAATCTTCAAAACCTGCAAAAATAATTTGGTGTAGCTTTTGCTTAGCAGTCCATCGGCTCTGATACCATGTAAATGTGTTGAACCCGCACATAATATATCTAGCTATAAAATACTACACACATTTGCAGAGAGAAAATTAGAAAGAAGGAGGAGAGAAAGAATGGAAGAAATCTCATTAGTTGTATTCCACACTCAAAGAGTGAATAATTTACAATAGATATAGGATACATGAGTAACTAATGTTCCATAGTGGTGGTCTAGAGTGATCTGGACACACACTGACAGTTACGGGAGTGAACTGCCACCTAGTCTAGTCTCTCAAATAGTTACGAGAGTTAACTGCCACCTAACTGAGTCAACTAGTCAACCAGTCTTCAGTTAACTGACTGAAATTGAGTGAAGTGAGGAGGAGATTAGGGAATCATGAGTAATGCGCTAGTCTATTGATGATCCCAAGGACAATGCACATTATTTGGTGATGATCCCAATGTTGCATGGTGACAAAACCAATGCAACATCTAAACTCAACTCAACTAGTCAAACTGAAGTCAACTGAAAGAGAATATTCTCCCCTAAAATATAGGAGACTGGATAATGACTAATTATAACTAATAAACAAGGAAAAACCTTAGGGAAAATAAATCCTAGGTGTGTGTGAAGTAACTCCAACATCTTCATAATACCGTGAGACATTACAAATTGATAAAACTTCATCAACCATACATGAAATTGATTCAACTAGATCTGCTTCCTTTCTAGAGTCTTCCTTGGATTCCTGCCTCTTCCAACAATCTTTTTTGAGATGCCCTCATTTATTATAGTTCCAACATTTTAGTTTACCTTTCTTTCCTTTTGAATTAGATCTCATGTACCTCTTGAATGCTCCCCTTTTTCCCTCAATCGACCTCTATCCACCATTGCTTATGGTGTGGAGGTTTCTATAATGGATTTCCTCCACATACAACAATGCTCCCACAACAAAATCGTAGTGAAGAGTACCAGTTGTACTAAAGCTAATGGAAGTGACTAGGTGGTCCCAATATTCAGACAATGAACACAATAATGTGACTTCCTTATCTTCCTCATTGATCTTTACATCCATACTAGTTAATTGGGATATAAGAGTATTAAATACATTTAAATGATCAACAATTTTGGTACCTTCTTTCATGAATAAACTGTACAGTTTCCTCTTCAAGTAGATTCGATTTGTCAATGATTTATTCATATAAAGGCTCTCCGTTTTTCTTCATAGGCATGTCGCAGTTTCCTCTCTAATAATATTGAGCAAAACATCATATTTGAGACATAACCAAATGGTACCGAGAGCTCTCACATCCAGATCTTCCCAATCCCCATCTGCTATACCCATCGATCTCTTTGTCTTGTCTGCCAACACCTTATGTGGACCTTGTTTCACCAATAGATCCTGCATCTTGAGCTTCCACAATTCAAAGTTATTTTCCCATTAAATTTCTCCACCTCGAAAGCATTCGAGACTTTCGCCATTGGAATAAACACCAAAACTTTAAACACAAGTCAATTTAATTATTTGACTAGTGAATCGTTGCACAACTCCCAGATATATAAAGGAGAACATATTTGTAAAGTCTTCACCCCACCCAAACAAATTTAAAAAAAATAAAAATAAAAAAATAAAACGAGCGGACTTTTTCCAAATCAAACTTTTTGATTTTTTTTTTAAATATGTAAGCAAACCTCCTCCGAATTGAATTTAAGAATTATATATATATGTGTGTGTGTGTGTGTGTGTGTGTGTGTGAATATGTTTACCTCCACAAAATCAACAACTAGGCTCCATGGCCTCCACTATGGTTTGCCTTCAATCACATCTGCGGTATCCTCCTCATGGCTCACAAACCAGGGAGTACTAGCAATGAGAACTAGCGACCCGCAAATCGACCTTCCTTCTCCACACACAAGCAAATTTCCTTTTCCATTGATCAATCAGCTCATGACCTTCACTGGTTAGCTCAATAATGACCCCAACAATTTCAAAAAATGATTCAAACCTCCTTGAACTTTGCACAACCTTTCTCTAGGCCTCCTTGACCTCGGCGTGACTTTAGAGCAGATTATGACTCAGTTTTGATCTTCGTGCATCCTTCTACTCATGGTTCAACCCTCCTCCAATCTCTCACACTACTAGGAAATTTGAAATCTGCGTGCTTCCTTCCTTTGCTCCGATTCAATGCTTCTTTCTTTCACTCTGATACCACTTGTTGTTTGGAAAGAGGAATATATAAAGTGCAACACAAAATTAATCTGGAGAAAATAATGAGAAATAAGACAACAACAAGCACATTCATAAGACTCAAACATTTACGTCGTAAAACACTAACACTTCATCAAGCAAACATCCATGGGGCAAGGTATCGATATCTTATTATTGCATCTTGTGGCTTCATAGATATATTGTAGGTTACATCGTTACATTAAATCAAGATCTACCTCTATTAAATCGGTTCAAGAACTATAAATATCTTCTTTATCGATCGAACTTGAGACCTCCTTTTGACATATTTCCTTCCATTTACACGACAGAGTGAGAATCGAACTTGAGACCTCATTTTTACATATTTCCTTCCATTTACATGACACTTGCCAATGGACATGGTTTTGGCTTATTTGAAAACTACTTAAATTATATAATTTTCAAAAAGAAAATGCCTCAAAAATATAGTTTATATTTTTCAATGAAAAAGAATAAACTTACCCCATAAAAAATAAATTTATCTATTTATTAATTCATCTCATCCATCTAAACAATGATAATATTTTTCCAAATATATAATATTTATGCCGAAGGACCTGGGAATCCTTATCTATGAGTATCGGTTTTGGCTTCATCCCCACGTTGTCCATCTTTAATCTACTTTTTGTCGAACACATATTGAGTTGAAGCAAAGAAAATATTACTTTGACAAAGAAGCTCACTCAAATGCCATCTCCATTGAGCAGTACAAAAACTCTCGGAAGGAGTTTACCCTCTCTGAAGCATCATATACATGCACAACTGGAAGACTACCGAAGCAAATCAACAAAGCTCAAGGAGCACTCCACAGACATTGCGGAACAGACTTCAACTTACAGTTACCATCAACTTATAAATATATTCCATACCCATACTATTTTTTTTCACTTTCTCATATGGTATAATAAATTATTATTAATCTAGAACCATCTTAAAAAACTATTTTTTTTTTTGTAAGTTAAGAATTATATTAAAACATACGAAGCAGAAAAATTACATCTGTCATGCTCTTATAGGAGGTTGTGACAACATTGCCCTGGTGGGAAACCAATACTGCCACATAGCATTGATATATAATATTTTTTCAAAAATATTATTATTATATATTTGTTTGTTTTAAATTTTTAGAAAATTGAGGATTTAAAAAAAATATATTATGATTAACATGCATTTGTTTAATTATCTTTGAAAAGTAATTTTTTTTTAATAAAAATAAATTCTTTTTAATTTTTATTAAAAATTGATAATTAAAAATATATATATTATGATTAACATGTATTTGTTTAATTATCTAATAAAAAATAATTCTTTCTAATTTTTATTAAAAAATGTTTTTTTTTTAAATATTATTAATATATATTTGGTTCTTCTAAAATTTGAAAAATTGTTAATTTAAAAAATATATATATATATTTTTTTAACAAAATCGGTTATGAGGATTTTTATTTAATTATCGGCAGAGAGGGCTGCCAACCTTTACAGATTCAAAATGCGAGTTGTTGCTCAGAATTCAGGATTCTTAACAGAGAACCTAATCTTATTTGACTCGATTACATGCCGGATAGACTGCTTATACTTAAACTTAGCCTAACAGAAGGGTTTCTGGAAATCCTCATAACTTCCTGGATCCATCGATCAGGAATACAACGAACGACTTCAATGTCCTTTCTTGGATGAAGCTTCAGCAGTGGCCTCTGAGATCTTGCCAAGGGCCGTGGTGAGGTCTTCCACTTGGAGTTCCAGCTTACAGAGCCTCTTCCCAAGATCTCCCATTAAATTGGTTGCGTCTTTCAGCCCAGCTTGGATTTCGTCCGACAGATCATCTTTGATGTCATGCATCTCCATAGAAAGCATCTCCCATTTGTTCTTGGCTGTGGTCGCCTTAATGATTTCCAGTTCCGCCCGTATTAGCTCAATACGCTCCTGCGGCGTGAGGCTCGGATTGGAAGCAGAACCCTTCTTGTCCATCGCTCTGAAGTGATCCCGCGCTGAAGGAGACCAGAGAATCACCAACATTCACTTGTAGATGAGAACAGGCAGACAAATCATCCACTTTTGAAGAGGAACCGGGTCTCTTCTTCGAGGATCCGCCCAGCCCAATTCGGATTGCAATCTCTGAACAGAGGATTTCTCGTCCAGCCTCATGATGAAGGATCTAGGGTTCGACCAGTTCGTCCTGTTATTCACGTGGAGCTTCAGCGCACGAGGTCCTGCTGGCTTATGGAATGGATTGAAATGACGTGTCTTCATTCACCTTTATGAGTCCTTTGCGCAGAAGAGATCCATTATTCGCTTGAGCATCAGCTTTCCCATTCAGGCCTCTTAGAACATGGTTCAGATGAGATTCTTTGAATTGACTCAGGAGGAGGGCGGATTTTCTGTACAGCTGAGCTAAAGTGCTGTCCTTAGGCGTCTTTTTGGTTATGAGTGTTTCCAGAACCTGCTTGGAGTCTCCAAAAATTCTAATTGACTGGATTCCCAGTTTTAAGGCATGGTGGAGACCTTGCCAAAGCGCTAGAAACTCCGCTTGGTTGTTGGATGCATGTCCTAAGCCCCATGCATACTCTGAGTGAATGATGCCTGAAGGATCCATAACGACTCCCCCACCTCCTGCCTGTCCCGGGTTGCCTTTCGAGGCCCCGTCAAAGAAAAGGCACCATTCATTGAGAGTCGACCTCCATTGGAGAAATTCCTGCTCCTGCAACCTAATCTCCCATTTCCTTATTTGCTTCGGTTGAATTTGAGATATACCGTTATGGTTTTCGCTGAAATCCTTAAGCCATCTGTCTTCCTCCTCCGAGAGTGGGACTGAGTTTCTGAGGTTGGCCTTGCCTTTTATTGTTTCTGCCAGCAACGTTCTAGCTTTAATTGCCACCTGGGAAGGCAGTCTTCCGACTTCTTTGAAAATCCTGTTGTTTCTTTCTAACCAAATTTTCCAGCAGATGAATTTAGGAATCCACATCCATACTGTTTTGAGGAGGTGTTTTTTGTGCAGGTCAAAAGGGGATAGTGACTGCCAGTTGCTTAAAAAATCCGAAGCCAGTGAGGGAAGGCTTAGACAGGCCCCGCCCAGGAGGGAGCGCCATACTTCTTTTGAGAACCCACACTCGAAGAGGAGATGCTCAGGGGTTTCTTCGTTGACTCTGCAGAGAGGACAGCAGGAGGGACCCTCCCAGCCCCTCTTCTTAAGATTACTATAGGTTAGGATGCTGTTGTGAGTCAACGCCCAAGCGAAATGGTCAACTTTGGGAATTGAAGGGAAGTTCCAGATTGCTTTCCACGGACCTGGGTTTGGGGGGACCCAAGGGATGTTTAGGGCTGCCTTATAACCTACTGAAGCTGTATAGTTCCCTGTGGGGGAGCCCCAACCTCGTTTGTCTTTGTAGTTGGCTCCTATCGGAGCTTTCCCATGGAGATAATCTAGAAGGATCATGGCTTCTTCATGAAGCTCCTCCGGATATCGCCCTAAATTCCAGCCTTGCCAGGAGAGATGGAGGTCCCTTTTCCAGAGGGAGATGTCCCAAAGAGTCTTACGGTTGTTGGCTGAGAGCCACTCTCCAATAGTCTTAATGTCCCGAACTCCTTTGAGAGGAGGATCGCCAAGAATGGAGTCCTCCATGAAATGAATTTTTGCTCCGTTTCCGGGGATCCAAGTGAGATTTGACTGGAAGAAGGGAAGAGCTCTAAGGCAAAGGAAGAAGATTGGAGACCCTTTCGTTCCTTTGGGAGGCCTCTCTAGACAGCGATACCGGTCTCCTCGAAAGTATTTTTTCCTGAGGATTTTCTTGGTCCAGGATCGTTTTCCAGTGATCATTCGCCAAAGCAATTTGCCTCCCATAGCAAGGTTATGAACATCCACATCTCTGATGTTCAGACCCCCTTCCAGCTTGGATTGCTTGACCTTGGCCTAGTTAATCAGATGGAGTTTTTTCGCGCAATTCTTACCTCCTTCCCACATAAATCTTCTCAGCATAACATCTATTTTGTTTGTAATTGTTTTGGGGGCAAGAAGGACCGAGCACTGGTAAATAGGGAGGCTTGAAAGGACTGAATTCATAAGCACAACTTTGCCTGCTCTGGTTAGCCAATTGGCTCCCCACGCTTGGATTTTGTGTTTGAGCTTATCCACCATAGGCAGTCAATGTGCCACCATAGCCCGGCCTTTGAATATCGAAATTCCGAGATAGTAGAAGTTATCCCAATCTGAGAGGCCTTCCATATCAAGGATGCTCCCTATTTGCTGCAGTTCCTGAGAGGTACAGTTTCAGCCAAAGATCTTGCTCTTGTTATTGTTAATTTCGCTGCCAGAGCAACGTTTGTAGAGATCAAGTTCAGACTTGAAGCTCCGGGCTGTTTTAGTGCTGGCCGCTCCCAGAAGTAGAGTGTCATCTGCAAACTGAGCGTGGCTTACTTCATTGGTGGAAGGGGTAATTCTGATTCCAGGAAGGGATTTGTTTAAGAGACAACTCTGCAGCTGAAAGCTCAGCACAGTGGCTTGAATAACATAGAGCATTGGGGACAGTGGACAACCTTGTCTGAGCCCTCGAGAGGCTTGGAAGAACTTAGCTGGGCAGCCATTGATCAAGGGGGCGATCCAAGGAGCAGAAATGCAGGCCTTTATCCACCCCATAAACTTCTGAGTGAACCCAAATTGTCTCATTACTGCAAACAAGAAATCATGACGAACCCGGTCAAAGGCATTGGCAAGATCCAACTTGACCGCCATTCCTTTCTCTTTTTTTTTATAGCTTGTGTGAATGGCTTCCTAAACTAAAATTATATTATCTAGGATTTTTCTCCCTCGAACGAAACCCCCCTGATTTTCTGGGATCAGCTTTGGAAGAATTTTCTTGAGTCTGTTTGCTATTATCTTAGTGATAATTTTGTACCCGGTGTTGCACAGTGATATCGGTCTGAACCTATTAAAGGTCTTTGCCCCTTTCTCTTTTGGAATGAGGGCGAGAAAAGACGAATTGGTGTTGCCTCCCAATTTGTTGCAGTCCTGAGATTTCCTGACCATCTTGCAGAGATCTTTGTGGATGATATCCCAACAGTGGGTGTAAAAACGAGCTGTGTATCGATCTGGCCCAGGAGCCTTGTCTGGATGCATGCTGAAGACAACTTGTTTAATTTCCTTATCACTGATCGGTCTGTTCAACATCTTATTCTCTTCTCCAGTAATCAGATTTGGCACCTCTGAAATCGGGTAAGCGTACAGGTCCAAATTCTCCATTGCTGTAGCTGAATAGATATTTTTAAAGTGGTTGTGAGCGGCTTCCTTTATGTTGTGTGCGTCTCTGTAAACTTTCTCTTGCCAGTGAATTTCCTCAATGGAGTTGTAATTTATTCTTGATTGGGTATGCTTGTGAAAGAATGCAGTATTCTTGTCGCCGTCCTGTAGCCATAGCGCCCTGGACTTCATCCTCCAATAAATCTCTTCTTCTCTGCAACTTTTATATAGCTTACTTTGAATGTCAGCTTCCTGCTTGAGAAGAGTTTGTGTGATAGATACCTCTTCCATAGCCTGTTGATGGAACTCCAAGGTTTCCTGAGCTTGTTTCCTTTCCTCCAGGGGAGAGACTAGATTTTTGGCCCACAGTTTAAGAGTGGCTTTGAGATGTCTGAGTTTTTCTTCCCACACAAAGAAGGGGGATCCGGATACAAGGATTTTCCATGAAAGCTGGACCAGGTTTAAGAAGTCACTTTGTGTTGGCCAAAGAGGGGAGAACTTGAACGGGATGGGGCCTAGAGAAGCGCTAGGGCGTAGAGACAGGGAAATGGGTTTATGATCAGAAGTATAGTGAGGAAGAACTTTAGAGGAGGCTCTCAGCCCAATTGTAAGGAAGGAGGATTGAATGAGAAACCGATCAAGCCTGGCGGCTATGTGGCCAGGGCCTAATCGTTTGTTTGACCAAGTGAATTTTCCATTGGATGGAGGGATATCCTCCAGCTCCCAATCTGCCATCAAATCTTCCACCCATTCTCTAGAGGGATCCCGGATAATAGAGCCCCCCTTCTTCTCTGTCAGCGATAGGGTGACGTTTAGGTCCCATGCCACTACTAAATTCTCGGTATTGTGACTGTTAAGAAACAGTTGTAAAGAATCCCAACAATCTTTCTTCTCACTGAGTAAGATAGAAACATACAAATTAAAGAGGCTTACCTGGCGACCGGATCCTTTATGGTTCAGTTTAGTGAAAAGCCAATGAGTGGTGCCAATTTCTTCTATGAGCTCCAGCTTAGTCGAATCCCAGAAGGTTGCTAGCCCCCCGGAGGCTCCTCTGGCGCTAACTGCCCTTCCTGGGCCTTTCTTCAAAAATGAGGGGCTTATCTTTAGTAGGTCCGCCTCCTCCATTTTCGTCTCCTGGATAAGCAGGACTTCTGGTCGTTCAAGCCTTACTAAGTCCCGCAAGGCTTCTTCTTTGATTTTACTTCCTAGTCCTCTGCAATTCCAGGAGACGTATTGCATTATTTACTTGGAGGGGGAGGGAGTCCACCTTTCGGTGTTTTCCCCGGCTTCGCTCCTGATCTGGTGTGCGCCATCTCGTGGAGAGTGTACTGGGTACCTAGGGCCACTTCCTTATTCGCTTGCTCTTCTCTTCTTTTCTTTTCAGACTTCCTACCTCTCTTTGGCTGCTTCGGAGTGCCTTTTGGGCTGCTAGCTTCTTCGAATTCCTCATTCGATATCTCCGTGTCCGCATTCGAATTCAGACTGATATTCTCTTTGTCCGGATTAGTTATCTTAGCAGCCGGATTTGGATCCGATGGAGCCGAGGGAGGGTTTTCATCTCCGTTTGTTTCTGCAGGGTTTGAATGGGATTGTGGGCCTTCTGGATCTGTGAGGGAGGGTTGACCGTCCTTTGGAGGTTCCTGAGTCCTTTTGTCCTTTCCTCTGGCATTATACGAATTTTTCCCTCTTTTTACTTTCTGCCATCCTTCTGCATCCTCTTTCCTAGTGGTTTGGTTTTTGGGGCAATTCCTTTGAAAGTGACCGTGCTCCTGACAGTTTCTGCATTTGAAGGGCAAATGCTCGTAATCGAGTTTCTGGAAATGGGTCCAAGTTCCAATCGAAAGCTTGACAGCTTCAGGAAGCCCTGCTTCCAGGTCAACTTCCACGCATATTCTGGCACAGCTATACTGCCCGCGATTGTCAGCTCTGTCGACGTACCTGCCAACTCCATTCCCTATCCTTTGCAGAGATTCAGCGTCCCAGCAGTGCATCGGGAGATTAGGTAATCTGACCCACACCGACACTTCTTTAGGCGTATCCACCATGGGGTCAAAGTCCGGAGTCCATTTGTTCAGGTAAAGACCCTGTGTGCCCATAAAATAGGGGTCGTTCCTGAAAATTAGGTCCCAATCCTCTTCAGAAATAAATTCAAACACGAAAAACCCACGCCCTACTAGGTAGCAGGTAACCCCATGCGCCAGGTTTGGCTTCCAGTTGCGCTGGATCCAGTCGTCAGTGGTTTTGGAGGACGGCCATAGGCCCATAAACTGCCCCACGAGCCCTCGTTGGGCCAGAGCCAGGGCGATTTGCATTGGTCTGTCTTCTGGAAGAACGATTTCCGGGATATCCTCCAGTTTCTTAATGAATTTCGGGATCGCTAGAGCCACCGATTTCTTCCCGCTGCTGTTGACCAGCCTACGAAAGGCCTCTTTGTCCGGGATCAATGGAGGAGGGGCCGACGCCCCACCCCCTGGCGCCGCCATGGGACCTTTTAGCCCACTCGTAGCTAAAACCCTAGAACGCTCGCACAACGCTCGTAGAGGTCGTCAATCAATTTAAAAAATATATTATTATTATTAACATCTATTTGTTTAATTATCTTTTAAAAGTAAAATTTTTTTTTTAATTTTTAATAATTTTTTTTTTTTTTTTTTTTTTTTAACAATATTATTATGAACATATATTTGTCTTGTAAAAATGAAGTATGGTAAACAAGAAATCCAAATCCAAATTTAAAAATCAAATTTTTATAGTGAAAATTTGAATTTTAACCATTTTTCATATTACAAATGAATTTGTTTTATTTTCATTGAAATAATAATTCTAACACTTGAAATTTGAAATTTTTCACAAAAGTAAATAAAATAAAAACACATTCCAAAAGATAGCCTTATTTACTACATACAAAATTAGACTTAGCTTATAATCTAAGTGCTATTATTGTTCCATTATTGTTATGAGTTTGTGGATTACACATATGTGCAAGGGAGTCCTTTAATGTTAAGGATGGTGGGTTTCTTAGAAAAATGAATGTTTTCATGGTTTTAGATTGTCTCCCCAAAGGGGAGGATTTCATAGATTTCAAGCATATTTACAAGGAAGTCTTTTATAGTAGGATTTCATAGCGCTCAAGCATATTCACAATGGATGTTTTTTAATAAGATGGTGTCTTTTTCTTGTATATTAGATGGACTTCCAATGAGAGTGTTTATTGCCTATGGAGCCAAGGATGGAGGATTACTTAGTAGAAGAGATGGTGTTATAATTCTAACATGTTTTTCCAAAAAGGTGATTTCATAGATGTGTTTTGTCTTTACAAAATCAGTCATTTATTGTAGATAGGGTTAAGGAAGGGGCATTATTATAGATGGGTTTAATATGAAGGATTAATGTTCCTATATTTTTTCCAATAGAAAATTTGCCTAATTATATTAGTAAATATAATTTGTTTACATCTTCAAAATCCATGATTAGGATCGATACAAGTGATAGACAGTCCCAAAATGGAGAGGCTAGGGAAACTCCATTCACCTTTACAATATTTCGATCACATGCAATGGAACCAAAATGGATCTAGAAGAGATCTTCAAAATGACAAATTCTGAACCAACTGAGAGAAAAAAACTGTCTATGGTATACTCTGAAATAGCCTATGATATATTGTAATAGGACCTAGAATATAGAGATATTCAACAAAAATAATTATTTCAAAACTTTGATACATCTTTATAAGTGGGTATTTATTTTGAACATGACCATAGGTAAAATTAAGCTTCACTAAAAAAATAAATCCATGGAATTACACTCAAAGTAAAGATTCTTAAGATAGTGGACAGTGATCAAGGTCTTGCACTATAATGTAGAGAATAATGAGAAACACAATATTCTTAATAATTTATTAACTATTATTTTTATAACTATTTTTAGATAATGTTTTTAAAATTAATTCAAGTCAAAATGGTTTCCCCTCTAGCTTTGTGAAATTTGGACCTTCCTCATGTTTCCACTCTAAAGTTTATTCTTTGATTTTATTTTTTTAATAAATTATTATTAATAAGAGTTAATATATATATGCTTCACTTATGAAAGGGGTATGTGGTAACCACAATTTGGATGACTTCTACGGTTTTTTCCCGGTACTCTGATCGGTACTGCGGTCATTTTTACCAGTTTCTACAGACACGACCGACTCTCCCCTACTTTTCTATACCTCCCCGAAACTGCCGCATCCCCTGTTCGCTCCTTCTAACCGCCACGACCTCAAACCTGCCCCCGTCCCCAGGTCCCTAGGTCAGCCATGGACAAATCTTACGCCACCTGCTGCGGTTCTGACTCTCCTCCGGGGCTTACGCCAGATGGCCACACACCGCTTGACCAGCTCCTGACCCCCGAACCACCATCTCCTCTCTCAGGAACCCTCTCGACCCCACCCTCTTCACCTCTAGGAGTGGACGTTTTCAATGGTGTTTTCGGTTCTTTCCCTGAATACCTGGCCATGCACTCCCTCTCTCCAGATAGCTTCATCAAATTACCCGACTCTCCTGTAGATCTCACCCTTGACTGGCTTTCACAGGAAGAAGAAGCTCTCTGCACAGGAACTCTTGGAAGCGGGCCGATGGTGAAGGAAGCGCAGAATGTAGAAAACCTTGTTCGGGGAACAAGTTTGGGTCCTTCCCCTCCACAAGGTTTTATCTTGGCACTTTTAGATGTGGAAGAGCAACAAGGATTCTCACTAAATAGGAGGACAGACCAGAGGTTCCGTTGGATGACAGGGGTTTCTACATAGGTCGACTTAAAAGAAAAAGAAAAGGACCCTCCACCAAAGGAAAAGTGGGCAACCTGCTACTAGGGAGAGAAGTCGGCATGAACAATGTGGTGGAAATGGTGAACCAGACTCTGGTTGGGAGAGCCAACGACAGATTCTTTTCCCTTAAAACCATAGTCTCATGGGTTGAGTTGGCTTGGAAAGAAGAGTTGGGATATACCCCTAAAGTCATATAATTAAGCCGAAATTGGTTTGCTTTTAAATTCGTTCGGCCAGAAGACACTAACTGGGTGTTGGGGAGAAATTGGAGTATATTTTCAACCCCTCTGTTGCTGAAGCCATGGATTCCTCTTTTTGACGCCACCAAGGAAAAAATGGACAAAATTCTTGTTTGGGTCCGTTTTCCAGCCCTTCCTTTACAGTTATGGGTACTGGATTACTTCAAAGCCATCGGGAACTTTCTGGGGGAATTCCTGGAAGCAGACCTTTCCTTTGAAAGAACAAAACAAAGGAAAATTGTGAGAATACTGGTAAATCTCAATATTAGGGAAGGGTTAGGCGAAGAGATTGACCTCACTTTGGAGGGGTATACACACACAAAATTATTAGATTATGAGGATGTACCCTTCAGATGCTGACACTATCACAAGTATGGGCACCTAGTGGACTCCTACCATCTTCCTTTAAGAACAAAAGGGGGTTCTACTACAGAGAAAAGTCCAATCCTCTTCCTTCAGAAAGATGCAAAAGACAAGAAGATCCTCCGAAAATCCCTCTTGCCCTTGCGAATCCGAGGCTGTCGACAAAAGAAATTGCCGAAAAGAACCAGCTGGACCACTTGACAATCCCTGAAAAGGCGACTGAAGGAATTTTGGAGATTACAAGCTCTTCTACAACTGATCTAGCTCTGTCGATCCCTGGATCTCCAGGTATTTCTCATTGTCCACTTCCCCCTATTACTGTTTTAATTAATAATCTGTCTTTAGAGGTTAAGGACTGGATGGATGCACTAAAAAACCTATCTCTCAATACTGTTTCCTTAAATGTTCCCATGGCTAGTCAGGACTTATCCTCGGACCCTCCCCTTCTGGATGCCCCCACCCCCCCTAAGAGACTCTTTATCCTCGAAGAAACCTCCTCCTCCTCCTCTCAATCAATGGACTCTTCCTCTACCCGTTATTTCTTAAGATCCCAAACCAAAGTTGTAGGTGGAATTGTAAAAGAGGAGAATACCTCCTCAGATAGGGGAGGACAAGGAAGAAAATCCTTCCTTTCTAAAGCACAAACAAAGGCCAGATTGGATCTTTTGGCAGGGAATCAACAATCTATTGAACGAACACTTAGAGCGGCGAAGCCCTTAGGCAAGACATCTTCATGAATATCATGTCCTTCAATTGCAGGGGTTTGGCAGGAGCCTAAAAACAAACTGCACTAAAAAGGGTGGTTTGCACTAAACACCTGGACATGCTGCTTCTACAAGAGACTATGGGGTTTGGGGAGGAGGTAAAAACTAGCTTGGAGAGATTAATCCCTGGGTGGAGCTTCACGACAGTGAATGCGATGGGAAAGTCTAGAGGTTTGGCTACTGGTTGGAACTCTCATAAAATTCAAGTTCTTAATACTTGGGGACTTGACTCAGGCATTGGGATCACTCTTCTACTCCCTGCCTTAAAAGAGACATTCCATATACTAAACATTTATGGACCTTATCTGGATAGGAAACTCTATTGGGACTCCCTACTTAGTAAATCCTTATTCAATGAACTAATTATCCTAGGAGGGGACCTAAACCTCTCCTTAGGCCCCTCAGAAGTGTGGGGGGATAGTGCAAGAACTGACCCACTGGCGGACTACTTCAGTAACAAATTTGCAGATGCTTCCCTTTCTGACCTAGCCCCACTTTCTCTCAAACCAACTTGGAGGAACAACAAGACCTGATCAGCTGGAGTGGCAAAAAGACTTGACCGTTTCTTTCTAACTGAATCTCTCTTGAACAACTCATTGATTTTAAAGCAGTGGATTGGCTATGGAGGATTGTCGGATCATCATCCTATCTTTCTGGAAATAAGACATGATTTAGAAAAACCAGCTAGCCCCTTTAAATTCAACAAGACGTGGCTGGAATATGACTCATTTTTAAATTTAATCAAGGAGCACTGGATCCCCTTCAGTCAAGATTTAACACAATCAACAACTTATCAGTTTACTGCAAATTTAAGAAGAATCCAAGATTATGTAAAACCTTGGGCCACGCAGAAAAGAAAAAGAGAGGAAAAGGATTTAAAAGAAATCGAAACAGAGCTCAAAAATTTCTCAAATGAAGAAAAATATCTATTGAGAACTACAAAAACAAAACTCAGACTACTACATCTGGAAAAAAAAAGGATAAAGCTTCTCAAAGAAATCGAAGAAACTTGGAGGTTAAAAAGCAGAGCTATTTGGTTGGAAAGCGAAGACGAAAATACAAAATTCTTTCAAGCATATGCCAAAGGAAGGAAAAATGTCAATACCATTTAGCGCTTAAAAGATCAAGAAGGAAACTCAGAAACTTCCTTTGAAGGGATGTCACTCTTAGGGAAAAACTACTTCAAAAATATTTTTAAAGCAGACAGTCAAGCTACTATAGAGGAAGTAATCAGAGTGGCACAATACTTCCCAAGATTTGTAGAAGAGGAAGACAATCGTCACCTGATGAGCGAAATTACAGAAAAAGAACTCCTAGAAGTTCTGCACGACGTTCAAAAGGATAAAATCCCTGGACCAGATGGATGGACAATAGAATTCTTCCTGGGATGCTATGAAATAATAGGAACAAATCTGCTGAAAATGGTGGAGGATACAAGGATTTCAGGCCACATCCCTCCGAACCTAAATGCCACCTTCATTGCACTCATCCCAAAAACAGATACTCCAGAGACTCTCGATGAATTCAAACCCATCTCACTCTGTAATTATGCCTACAAAATCATCTCCAAAATTATAGCCCGAAGGTTAAAAAAAATCCTTTCCAAGAATATCTAGGAACAACAATTTGGTTTTTTGGAAGGGAGACAGATACATGAAGCGATAGGCATAGCACAAGAAGGATTACATAGTTTGAAGACCAGGAAACTAAAAGGGGCAGTGCTGAGAACAAATCTCTCAAAAGCCTACAACAGAGTAAGTTGGTTGTATATTCGATTTGTCTTGACTCACTTAGGCTTTGAAGTTCCTTTTATCTCTTGGATTATGAGTTGTCTTACTACAACATCCTTTGCAATACTAATAAATGGCTCAGAATCCTCCTTTTTCACTCTTGAACGAGGGCTTAGACAAGGTTTCCGCCTTTCTCCACTCCTCTTTCTCCTGGATGCTGAAGGGCTCAGCAGCGTGCTCACAAAAAGTTTGACTGCAGGTGAACTCATGGGGATCAAAATCTCATAGAATCTTTGACTAACTCACCTCCTCATTGTGGATGATGTTTTAATCTTCAGTGGAGGGACAAGAAGGGAAGCTAAAACTTTAAAGGACATACTTCTACTTTTATCCAAAGCTACAAGGATGCAAATAAATGACCAAAAATCATCAATCACCACTACTCTGCTTTCGGAAGAAGAAGTATTAACCTACCAAAAATACTTTCCCTATTGAAAAAGGACTTTAGAGGAAGGACTTTAGAGGAAGGACTAAAGTATTTGGGTTTTAATCTAAAACCCAATGACTATAGGAAAGAAGACTGGAAGTGGCTCTTGCAAAAGTTGGATAAAAGAATAAATGCTTGGAGTCATCGTTGGCTGTCATGAGCAGGAAGACTGGTTTTGGTAAAATCGGTACTGGAAGCCATTCCTGTATATTGGATGTCTCTCTCTTGGGTCCCTAAAGGAATCCTGAATGTTGTAAGAAAACTCACCTCCAAGTTCCTATGGAGTGGAAAATCTGAGTCACATGTAATTCCATGGGTCCGTTGGGAGAAAATTGCCACACCAAAGGCTTTGGGAGGTTGGGGACTAAAAAATATCTTCCACTTTTCAAAAACACTAGCATCAAAAGGAGGATGGCACCTTCTTAATACCACTAGTTTTTAGACCAAATTTATTAGACAGAAGTACATCGCACCACTCTCCCTTGAAGCCTGGATAAGAAGCCAGCCAAAATCATTAACAGGAGCCTCGGTGATTTGGAAAGCTATCTTAAAAGCTTTTCCAATCATATAAAGCAGCTTAGCTTGGAATATTGGAAATGGAAACAGATTCAGGATAGGTTTGGATCCCTGGTTAGGAAGTGATGGGAGTCATTCACTCTCTGAACAATTAGTACAATCTTTACATTCCAAGGATTTTTACTACTTAAGTTCTCTAGCGGACCCCAACCGCTCCATGCTCTGGGCTCAAGGACGGAAGGACCCTTATAGTCTGGGAGTCATTGAAGAAGAATCTCGAGAACTGGAACTCTATCTCCACGGGCTTAAACAATCACAACTTCGACTCTTAGACTATGAGGATGTATTAATCTGGGATGCTGCACCTTCTGGATCCTATACACCCAAATTGGGTTACCTAATGTGCCATTTAGACTTGTTTTTACAGGAGCCTACTTGGTGGTGGAACAAACTGTGGAAAGTAAAAAGCCTGGCAAAAACTAGACTCTTCATGTGGAATGTCCTTTGTAACAAGTTCCCGACCTGGGATAACCTTCAGAAATGAAGCTTTGTTGGACCTGGATGGTGCACTCTCTGCAAAATAGATGAAGAGTCTTCTACTCATCTTTTTCTGAAGTGCAGTTACATCAATAAAGTTTTGTTAGAGATTTCAAAAATGCTAAACTTTCAATACTTGTAGGAAGGAAGGAACTTGGAACATTCCTGGCAGTTGTGGTGGGAAAATAAGTATTACAAACACCTAAAATCACTTCCCCTCCTGGTCATTTGGGGAGTCTGGTTGGCACGAAACTCCTTTATCTTCAAAGGTGTTACTCTTCCACTAGAGATCTCGACAACAAACAATGTTGCCTTATTGCCTCCCCCCTTACCGTATCCTACTAGATCACTCATCGGTCGGACGCAAGATCTAGTTCTTGACAGGACCTCTCCTTGGGGTGTTTTCGATGGAGCCTCTCAGTAGACCCACTGTGGAGGGGGAGGACTCCTCTTCCTCACATCCTCACACTTCTTTGTCCTGACTTCAGGCCTGGGAACAAGAACAAACAATTATGCAGAACTAATGAGCTACAAACTGCTCATTATTTTTGCCATTGAAAAAGGATGTCAGAGACTAAAATTTTATGGGGACTCATTAAATGTTATAAATTGGATAAAAGGAACACAAAGATGTTTAAACATAAGACTTGCTAAATTGGTGGAATATATAAAACAATTAGAGACAAATTTTGACTTCATTGATTGCCAACATGTCTACAGGGAAAAGAATAAAGAAGCGGACCAGAGGTCGAAAGAAGGGATCAACTTGGCTATGGGCCAATGGAAAATAATTGAACAACAAAATGAACAACCAACTAAATATTGGCATATTCCATTTTTGAAACAAACTCCCAGATTTTGAAACAACTTTTTGAAGATTAGGATATTACTCTAGATCAACAATAAGATTATATTTCAGGCATACAACATGCAATGAAGAAGTCAAAACAGGACAAAGTCCACAAAAGCAACTCAGAGCTATAGAAAGCAACAAATAGCTATTAGTATACAATGTAACAGAATACACCACTTTTAGGTGTATACACAGAATGTAATTTTGTTCCTAAAGCAATAAAATTACGTTTTTTTTTTCCAAAAACAAATAAAATATATGCTTCACTTATAAGAAAAATTGATAAAATTTAATTGCATTTATAAGAATAAAATTTAATTGTTAAGGATACGTTTCATGGCACAACAACTTAAATTAAATTCAAGTGATACTCAATTGACAATTTTATAATTTTTTCTATTAATTAATTTTGGTTTCAATGGATGTTAACCATCGTTATCATCGTCATATTAATATATTATTAATTAATATAATAATATAGACTTAATTATAATTATATATAACTATTAAAATTATAAAAATAGTTATATTTATTTAAATTAGTCAAATAATTAGTGTGTTGTTATTAATTTTTTTATCTACACAAGGTATAAGACCAACACATATTTTTAAATTTCATCATCATTGACATCTTTATCATTGCATTTAAAATAAAATTATAACTTAAATAGTGAACGAACTTCAAATAAGATCATTTTAATTTCAAAATCTTTATTATTTTAATTAACAATTTTAATATGAAAACTTCCCTCAAATTACTTCCACATCCCCATTCGCCTGCTTAAAGGTATGCTAGTTTTATTAATATGATTGCTTATTTTCAAAATAATGACCACCTCTAACTTAGTATCAATCAAATACGATACATGTTATTATCACTCGCAATCCCACTGCCACAAAGATATTCCATATCTTTACAAATTTCGTTTTCAACGTGATATTTTCCATACATGTTAATGAGCAACTTCCGGGATTCCAAGGCAACAACTAAAAGTCAGAAGGATAAGGGACATGATCAAAAGTTTCGATTTTGTCAGTTTTGATCATATTTACAGGAATTCCAATAGGGATGCATATATTCTATCAAAACAGGCGCTCAAAGAACCAGAAGGAAGCATTATCTATTATCCTTGGTCCAATGGTATAGCGGGGCATACAAGTCATATAAGTCTTTACTAGTTTTGATGTCCGGGTATTTTGCTGTGTTATCGAGTGACAATTTTTTTCGCCAGCTCCAGAATGGTCCTTTTTTATATTGTAGTACTATGATATCTTTTTGAGAAGGTTATGAGTCACCTCTCATAGTCTTATAGTCTTGTACTGTCTTTTTAGAAAGTTTTTTTGTTATGGTTGTTGTAGACCTGAATTGTGCCTAGATTTGGAGGCAAAGATGTAAAAAAATTATATATCTAATATAATTGAGGTAATTTTCTATTGAAAAAAGCCAGCAACTAAAAGTCAGTTCATTGTCCCATCAATAAATATTGTCTTTACTAGAGGCACTTGTATTGAGGTTGTTGTTTAATAGAAAATACAATTATATAGATTTAAGTAAATTTTTGAAAAGTATAATAAAAAATTAAATTTTAAGTTAAATAAAAATGTTTATATTTAAGAATTTACATTTCAAAATTATTTTATTTATTTATTTAAACATGTTAAAATGAACTAAAAATATCATATAAATATAATTACTCATTAAAGTGTAAGTATAAAAATCATATGAAATTCCCGAAATGATAAAATAAACACTTAAAATTTTGTTTTAGTTGCCTAAAAATGTGAACAATGTCTTTCCACTAATTTTTATACATGAAAAGCAATGGCTCCCGCACTAAGTAGTAGTTCTACTTAGTTTATAAATAAAAAGTAGTTTAGTATTGTGCTTTAAAAGAAAAATCCCATATTATTTATATAAACAAAATGTATATAATACTAAATTAAATAGTAGTTCTACTTAGTTTACAAATAAGAAGCAGTTTAGTCTACTAAATTAAGTAGTAGTTCTACTTAGTTTACAAATAAGAAGTAATTTAGTCTTCTGCTTTAAAATAAAAAGCCCATATTACTTATATAAACAAAATGCATATAATATTAAACATTTATGAGAGAGGTGCAATGGTAATATTTTAAATAATTAATATCCTTAAAAGTGTTATGCTTAATGATTACAATGTTGAAAAGAAACAATTTATTTACCACCCTTGTCACAGTCTGTTGGGCCAGTTGAAGCACCACCAACACTAGTACAAGCATCTAGCAGTTTATTGTAGGCCATGCTCTTGATGGATATGGAATTCAATCTTTTTGATCCAGAGAATTTATCCTTGGAAAAAATAACACATCTCCCTCAAAAACACATCATTGAAATGTTTTAGCCATAAGAATAAGCAGTTTAGTCTTGTGCTTTAAAAGAAAAATCCCATATTATTTATATAAACAAAATGTATATAGTACTAAATGTTTATGAGAGAGGTGCAATGGTAATATTTTAAATAATTAATATCCTTAAAAGTGTTATGCTTAATGATTACAATGTTGAAAAGAAACAATTTATTGTAGATAAAACTTAATTAAACATTGGTTTTATTTTTAAACATTTTTATTAGTGAAAATGAGGACATTGCTATTTAGTTAGCATAATTATATTAATTTTAACTAGTTCCACTCATAAGGATATAAGCGAGGATGCAAACCAACATAATCAACCATTTTATTAGGGATGGCCATATTTTGAAAAGACCACACTTGACAATAACAACATGAAGACTACAAGAATAATTGTCTCAAGGCCCAAGAAAGCAACAAGGCAACATCAAGAATACACAAACTCTAAGAAAGGCGATCAGGCTATTATAACTACATCCAACTCCTATACAGGGGAGAAGCATGCACATTTGAATTTGAACCTCAATCATCTTCACAATAACCATTCCAAGTTGTCGCTAGACCACATCCCAATATATACCTTTATTTTATAGTTATAAACATTTGTATATAATAAACTCTAGAGGTATAATAAAACAACACTCTAGAAAATGATATATGGAGTGATGTTTTCTATTTATGTTATTCTTAGTTACACAAATAATATGAGTCAATACATTAAATCAACACTTCTTGCCTAGTGGCTATGGAGTCATGTATTCTCTTTATTATATATTTAGTTGCACAAATGTTATGAGTCAATATGTTAAAGCAACACTTTGTCAAACAAGGGCAACACGCTGCATGTATTGCCTCCAAAAACTTTACTTGTTAGTGTCTGCACAGCTTATATAAATAATATTCAGACATTTTCTTAGTCATTTGAAAAGAATGCAGATCTGTACTTCCCATGATCTTTATAATAATTAAAAAAGTAAAAACATCTCAATGTTTCTTATATTTTAAAATATGACTTAAAAGTTTAAAAATTACTAAATACAAATTTCTATAAAATTATACTAAAAGATTAAAAAATGTTAATAAATGTAAAATTATTGAAATTGAAAGATTACAAAAATATTAATAAATGTAAAATTATTGAAATTAAAAAATTAAAAAAATATTAAAAAATGTAAAATTATTGAAATTTTAATAAGTGTAAAAAAGTTGACATTTAAAATTAAAATTTTTACCTCATTTGAAAAAACAATACAATATTAGATTTTAACATATATTATAATACAATATTACATTATATTGCATTACATTATATTAGTTTTTTTGTGGTCTTGTCTTTTCTCATTAATTTAAGGTTTTGAAATACGTGAAGGCTGCAATAACACTATCAAGTTATTGACCAATGAAAACTTAAAAAAATACTATTTTTGTTTTTAAATTTTTATTTTTTTTTAATTGTTATGTTGAACATTTAAATTGATATAAAATTTTCAAGTCAACACAAAACTAATATGAAAGTCAATGCTAACTCATTGCTATATACTACCTTCGGCAGTACAATAAGAGGTTTTGGAATGACTCCCCTAACTTTATAAATTCTTTTGTTGACCATTAAAAGACTTTACTAAACCATTCAAGGGCCACCCTAGATGTTCTTGGGTCATTAAAAGACTTTCATGGACCATTAAAAATGTCCCTCAACCATTTAAGGAGTTATCTAGTCTTGTAGTAAACTTTTCTCTCATTTCCATAATTGAATGATATAAGGAGTTACAGTTTCGATCGATTCAAAACTTTGATCATATTTTTGAGGATTTGGATTGATTTAGAATTTGGAAAACCCCCAGGGACATCATTCCACCACGCACAAAACTTAAAAAATAGTGGAACTCATATCATTCCTAAAATTTCTATTGGATTCTTGTCAAACTTATCGTTGAAGATAGAGTCATTCTACTATAATAGTAACTTACTCCCCCAAGTACACAACTCATACAATATAGTTATACTACCTCCTTCCCATTTACCATTAATAGATAAAGCTTTATTTATTGTTTTTTTAAAGGAAAACCTTGTGGGATCCCCCCATACCTTAGAATATCTAGATGGAGGACGTAATTGTTAGCCACAATAGTGACTAATAACCTCAAGGGACTCAATCAGATTTGAAATTGGCACCTATGGCCTCTCCATCCACAACATGCCTTAGACGAATGGTTCAATTGACTCAACTAACCATTAGAATCAATTAATAAATAAAACTTTATATAAAGCAATATCTCCTCATTCTCCATCTCTAGAGATACGATGAAAATGATCGTCCAATTTTTAAAAACTGAAAACATAGTCAAAGACTCATAATAGAAACTCAACAACTCAAATCAAACTCAATTTATTTAAAAACAAATAAATTAAAAAAATATTTAAAACTATTATTTTTTTTATAATAAATCATATCGTACATCAATAGTTATCAAACATAATTGTCAATTGGGTTTAGCCCGAGTGGTTTGTGCTGAGGGGTGTCTGCCCCCCCCCCCCCCCCCCCCCCCCCCCCCNCCCAGGTTCAATTCTCACAATTGACTTGTTGAGCTCTTAAACGAGCAAGCTATCGAAAAAGCCTCGACTTTCTACAAAATCTGGTTTACCTTGGGTACTATCCTCAAAATGAGGGGAAGTGGCTAGTGGGTTTCCCCTCCAGGGTTAGGACTATAACATTCAATTCATTGTTGACCATCCATCAGTTTTCCTTTGACTACACATTTTTTTTTTTTGTCCTATGTTGTACACATGCTTAACAAAATAATTAATTTTTCTTAGTATTTAAATTACTTTTATCACACATGTGTTTGGCTAACCAATTCATCTTCTTATTACCGAGCTATAACATAATCCATTTTTTCGATCTTAGGTTATACGTAAGTTTTGAGTTTTAATCGCCAAACTCACACACAATGTAATTTTTTTTCCAATCTTAGATAACCTATGTTTGGAGTTTTAATCTTAGATAACTACGCCATCTATTCATTGAGGTCATTAAATTCATGTCAGTGGAATATATACATGTGATGCCATATATTAGATGTGAAGTGCAATGTTGCCATGCATTTGTTTTTGAACGATCTTGTAACAAAATTTATAGTTATAGTAGTTGCACACTGTTCACTATGACTAGGGACATTGCTATTACGTCTTGGCTCACCGGTTGCTAGGTTGAGAACCACTTGCACATGGGTTGCAATTCAAAGATAATTCACAGAGATGTCAAGACTGCCAGCATTCTTCTAGACAAGAATTTGAATGGAACATTGGGTGATTTCAGTCTTTCAAGGATGACAACGGATGGGGAGGCTTCTCATAATACCACGGCGGTGAAGGGAATGGAAAGATACATAGATCCAACATAAACCATATATATCCCACAATCTCTTTTATTCTTCATACTGAGTAATCCGATTAACTATTAAGAGCTGAGGATTTTTTTGTATTTTTTCAATGATTAACTTAAGTTTTGTCTAGATGCTTTCATAGTTATTTTCACACTCACATGTTGAAGGACAAGAGTGACGTATATAGTTTTGGAGTGGTTTTGTTGGAGATTATAAGTGGCAGACAAGTCATAGATGCAAAACTAGGTGGAGAAGAACGGAACCTTGTTTGATGGGTAAGGAATCTGATCGTTTAACATACTATGCAATGACACTAGCACAAACATATTAGAGTAATTTTGTATTTTTTAGTCCATCTTAGACTAACAATCATCATTGTTATTGACATCTTTATAGGTGAGATTGTACGTCTGGAATGAAGAAAATCTAGTCAAAATAACAAAAATCATAGACAAAATGCTTTGTGTAAATTACGAGATGAAATCCATCACTTGTGTTGCTAATCTAGCGATTAGATGTGTTCAACTAGATCTATATTTTAGGCCAACGATGAGTGAGGCCATGGTAAAGCTTAAAGAGGCGATCAAAGAATTTGCGTGAACCTAAAGGGATGGGGTGCTCTAACAACAATGCTAATTTATATCAAGTAGGAAGAAAAAATTTGGCATTATGGATATGGATTGAATGGAAAATGGTGGAGAGGTCAAACAGAGAGATTGTTACGATGACTGAATTTACAATAGGGTGATATGTTGCCCTTTACTTACTAGACATTTTTGGAACCCGTTGAACAAAATATTCTTCTATATATTTTTAATTTACAAGACAAAGTCTTGATACTCAAGTTCATTATATTTAGATCTTTATTGAAATTGGGTTTGAGTTAAAAATTACATAATTTACTAAATTGAATATATATTTAAACTGAGTTTGTTATAATAAAAGTTTTAATTTCTAAAGTCCCCGAGGTGTAGGACAGTCGGTGACAGAGTGTGCTGTTAAGACGCTCTGTGATGTTAAAGTCATTGGTTCGAAACCTGCGGGGACAAAAAATCCAGCCATGTTAAGGGTTGGTGTGGCTCAGGCCGAGTGCGATCCCCGGGTGATTTTGACGGCTTAAATGCCCCTGAGTCACGGTTCCTTAACCACAAGTTAGTCCCACATGTCACAGACAAACTAACAAACAAAAAAATTAAAAATTTTTAATTAAAATATGGTTTATTATTATATATATATATATATATATATATATATATATATATATAATTAATTAAATTAATTTATCTTTAAAAAAATTAACATATAAAACTATTTTTAAAACATGGAATGTATTTTACTTCTAAAATAATAAAAATAATATTATAAATATTTGATGTATCAACTATGTATGAAATTTTGAAAGTTACATACTATTATTTTAATTAAATAATAATATATATTGATATCATCCTTTCACATGAAGTACATAAAAGACAAGGAACATAGGCAAGTGGTAGTAAAGTAGCCACCTCAATATTATTATCTATCAAAGACCAAACATGTTATTTTCAAGGAGAGTTCCCTAGCGTCAAGATATTCCAAATGCGGAAAAGAAAATCATTATGAAGGGACTCATCGAATCTTCTACGAAGGAAGTGGGCTCAACAACACTTGGCTGTAAAACAATATTTACGGATCCTTTACCTTTCCAACATTATTTTTTCCAAATCTTTTATGATTGGAAAATGAAAAAGTGAGCATTCCAAGTCATCAGCGAAGGAATCCATTTTATGTCCCCATCTTTTGTTTGAAGTTGAAATGGAAACATGAACATTTATTAGTTGTAAAGTTACATCCCTTGGTAGAGTGAAAATATGGTATATGAAGTCGTGGGAGGAAGATAAATATAATATTTTGCATCATTAAATATGTTGGAATTTAAGTAAGGGGTATGTTCAATCTTTATAAAAAAATATGTCAACGTAATCAGTGTATGTAATCAGTGTATGATGTAGATGTTATATCTTGATACATATACAAAACAATATATTTGGGATAAAAAAATGCGATTTTGGAGGGTATTGGGGATTATATCTATCTTTACTTTGAAGTTGTTTATCAAAAAAATGAATTCCAAAGAGATGCAAATAAATAAAGTTAAGTGTAAATTTTTTATTTTGATAAAAGAGTATTTTTTGCTATAATTGTTAAAAAACTAAGAGGGAAATATTAACAAGTACATAAAGTCAATGTTTGTCATGGAAAAACCAACTCTGAAAATATTTATTTATTTATTATTATTATTTTTTATCTTATCTTATCTTATTTAAATTAGACAAACACCAAGCTGCTTGAGGCATCTTACAACGAAGTTCTTCAAGCTTTTAAATAGGCTTCATCACATCAAATATCAAATGGTTGATCCAAATTTTATGACCTAAACGAAATGAATACAAACTATTAAAAGATGCTTAACATAGAATAACAGAGATACAATAAAATTGGTTTTCTATTCAATAAGGAAATAAGCTGAAACTATAAAATGCAGCAAAAAACAAGCTTGCTGGAATGGTGGCGGCTTATCTCTGAGAAGAGATATGACGACTACGTTCATTCGCAAGAAGATGATTACAATGAGGCTCTGAAGGTCTTTTTACAATAAATAGGAATGTCAAAAACCATAGACATCCAAAAACCTAACCTTAGGAGATGAAGCACCAAAAGTCATGTGGGCCCCATTTCGGTAAGTTAGTACCTCAACTTCCCGGGGTTGTAACTTTTGTATATGATCTCTGTTTTAGGCGCACGATAGCCCATTGGAAAGGTATCGTCAAGGAGATTCACTTTGGGGGCTCAATTAGAGCCTTTGACTATCATTGAGAAGCTTGATACCGAAAAATACTCATTTAGGCCCTCAAAATGGCCCCAGAAGTTAAAAACTGCTAAAAATAGTAAATTGCCAAAATTGCTAGAAAACTGTTTTGAGCGAGTTGAAAAAGGTGGGTGGCCACCGATATCCACCTGGATTAATCCTCTCTCCTTAGGAAGCAATGGTATCCATTGCATTGAGTTCCCCCATAAGATAATGAAATTTCTATTGAATTTGGCCCCGGGTGAGCCACTTGCCTTGGTGCAGGAGCTGCCCTGCTTTGACGACTCGATAAAGATGGATCCTTTGTTGTTGAGTGCCCTTGATCTGTGTGTCCACAATCTGATCATTGAATGCCTGTTGCATGTGTTAGAATATAATGGATGTGCTCATTTAACCATAGACAATATCACTATTATCACCCAACCATAGGCTGAAGCCACCCCCGAGCACCTTAACCTTGACAGATAATCATTCTAGAAGCAAAACCTAGGCTAGATAGCCAAACAAAGAGTAGTGCACCCTTATCCAAGGATATCACATCAAAGAAGAGCTGATCAGATAGTCCAAACCATAACCAAGAGATAGTCCAAGCCAAAACCGAAATCTGCTAGCTGCAGCAGCTGCAACGACAACTCTCCTCCAGACTTGCGCACAAACTAGCCAATTGCAGTGCGCACAAGTGATGATTCTTCAATTCTGAGAATGCCTGCCAGAATGAAGACTGGCCTCCTATATTTATACTAAGTCTGGCAGTCTACCTGGGCCGACTTCTTATTCTGGGTACTAATTCTTTAATATATATTATTTCCTTTAGCCAACTTCTTCTCTTGGAGACTAATAACCTAATATAAGTCATTCCCTTGAGCTGACTTGTCTTCTAGGGTTATTAACCAATCAATTAGGGTTTCTTCTTGCTTCCCGAAATATTCTATTCTCGTCAAGTTTACACGTGGAGGTAAATACCTCCCGCCGCTACCATAATATCAACACTCCCTCCTAGCTAGGGAGGTATTTGAAGGTAATGGTCTTGAGAACAAACATACCATTTACCCGATAGCATCAACATAGTCGTATAGACTATCTCATGACTAGATCATGAGAACCATCATCACTATCAGTGTCATCAACTGCATCATCTCTCGAAACCATACTCCATCTGAGTAATCAGACATGATGTTGGATAAGTCACTCACACCACAGAGTGACACAAGATCCATTCTTCTAATCTCGACATATGTCCTAGAAGAATAAATGTTCTAAACCATCTTTCGTCTGAGAAATCTCTGTCCTTTGATCATCCATCTAGCTGATAATCATTTCCAACACTTCTGATAGTCTTCAAGGCAACTGGAACAATATCATTCAATAGAACACAACTGTGTCTATCCATAGTAATACACAACTACAATCCAGTGGTACACTACCACACCAAGTAGCACACAAATACTTGATCTGTGATGCATAATCACAATCAGTGGAACACATCCACCACAGTAGCACACATCTACTGTCTAGAGACATACAGTCTCCATAACAACCATTTGATATCAACCTGCACATAAAACATTGTTATGATATAAACTGAATCATTTGGGCCATTCTTCCACTCACATTTGTGAGATCTTGGAAGAGCATCTTCCCTCAAAAGGTAAAACATCAATGATGAGCTATATGAACTATTCTTCTCAAGCAAAGAAAAATAATTGTCTTGATTTCTGAGCCTAAACCATTCCTCCAACACTAAACAAAGTGCAACCTAGAGAGAATGAGTCTGCCCTAGGGAATGCATGTCCCTAATTGCTGACCCTGGAGCATTCACCTATCCGAGCCATTCCTCCAGCACTAAACAAAGTGCAACCTAGAGAGAATGGATCTGCCATAGGGAATGACTGTCGGTACCATTTCCAAAGGAAATGACTGTCCTGCACCAACCTCCAAAACGGACCATTCTTCGAAATTGCTTACAACTGTGAGCTTCGAAAGAATGATTGTTCGGCGAGGCGGACCAGTCTTCTTGAGTAACCCTCAAGAGGAGAGTTTGTCCTAGACCATTCCCCATGTTAACCACAATGGGAAAACGTTGTCTATGGTACATTATCAATCCATCGAACCATTTTCATTCCGAAAATGACTGTTAGATCTGGACCATTTTACGAACTGGAAAACGCATGTCCGTCAGAAATCTCAAACCACTTTCTGAACTGGAAAGGAACTTCTCATCCTGGACCATTTTTCGAATTGAAAAAATGACTGTCCATAAATTTATAAAACATCAGTGCTCCCTCCCAACCTAAGAGGCATCTCTTCCTTTTTCAATAAGGAAGTCGTCGCCACGAGCTCCGGCTTGAGTACACAAACTCTTTTATCTTGGATAGAGGCTTTACCAAAATGTTTGCTTATCTGCTCATTTGTGGAGATATATATTTGAGAACCACTTTCTCTTTTCTGGACTTCATCATGGAGAGTGTAATGCTTGATCTCAATGTACTTCGGTCTTTTTGGAGCACTAGTATTCTCTGAAGGCTTCATATAGTTCTGATCAATCATTGTTGGATTCATCTTTTGTTTCCTGGTAGCTCATGACATCGTGGCAAGGATCAAACTGGAACACATCCAAGTGGTACTTCTTCTTCCATCATGAGGGTTTGTCATGGATTAGCAATCCATCATCCTGAGATTTTGAGTAACCATTCTGATAAAATATCTCTGTTATAGAATTTTTTTCACCATGCTTCTGCTGTGATTGGAGGCTCTTTACCAAGTTGTCTTCTTCCATCTGCATATAAGAGTCTCCTTCTGGTATACCTCAAAACCTTGAGGTTTCTATACACTTGTTTGTTTGATTACTCTGTTGAGGAGAACAATATTTACTTTTGTTTGATGTTAACTCCAACCCATGGATATTGCAGATGATATAATGGCTCATGCAGAGGTATGTCTGGTTTATTGGAACAAACAATCATCATAGTCTTCTCCCTCCATCTGGGAGAACCTCTAGTTCTAGATCTCGCAATGCTTTCATTCATAAGTTTTCCATACACTGTTGTACGTCACAACTTTCAGTTCCTCTACTTGATTTCTTTTAGTGAGTTCATGTCAGGCTGGTAGTTTTGTGATTCTTGATACATTGACTGGTTGTTCAGTCTTTTCTTTCTTTCTTGGAATCTTCATGTTCTTCCTCATGTTTCTCTTTATCTCTTGAGTTCATGGAGTTTTCTATAGATTTCATGCCTTGAAGATTCCACCTTCTTCCTTTCATCATAGGATCATGGATGTGGATGCACAACCAGGGATACTTTGAGGCTTCTTTTTGAAGAATACTTCTTCTAAAGTCAAACTGAACACGTATTTCTTTTCATGGCTTCTACCATGGATATATACTTCATCATCTTCAATGGATCATAGGATTAGCTCCCTCCTAATTCTTGCTTCATGTATGAGTGCATGTTTTTCTTTTGGGAGTATATAATCAACTCCCTCCTTCTAACATAATCCACGCTTCCGTCTGCATCCTTATTGCCTTATGCAAGGTGTCATAATCCTTTCTCCAATTTCCTCTTGATTGCTGACTTCTTTCTATCTTTACTTCTTCTAGGTTTCTTCAAGATTGATTATGATCTCGACTTATCTCACAGTTGTTACTTATGTAATAACTTCCACATGAATTGTTTGATGTACTTCATCCTTTCATGTGTATTGTCTGACTTGTAGTCATAATGATAGCGATCCTTATCTTGTTGTTCTTCCATAGGTATAGTTTTTCTTTGAACATGTTATCTTCTAAGAAATTTATATGCAATATATGTACAAAAGATATGGTATATACAATAACTATGAAGAGTATTGTTACCTTGTCTTAGAAGAAGAAGTTTGTTTTGTCCTGCTTGGATTTCTTTGAGGGTTCCCTTTCTTTGGAAACTGATGCTTCATGTGTTTCTTTCCTTTTCTTTAACTCGGGACAATGATTTTTGTGGTGACCATACTTTCAACAATTGAAGCATTGCATTCTTGATATATCTTTCTCTTGATTTGGTTTCTTTCTGGAGCCAAACTTCTTTTTATTCTTGAAATGCTTGAAATTTGTTGTGAAGCCCTGATCATCATATTTCTTTTGAGGTTTCTCTTTTTCACTGATCCTTGATTCTTCTTGTCCATAGAAAGTCCAAATTTCTTCAAATGTAGGATACTCCTTCCTTGTGTTCATGCTTGTGGCAAGTGCATCCCATGTCTTGGGAAGACCATTGAGCACTATATTTACCAGTTCCTTCTCTGAGATGATCTCTTCAATAGCTTGTAGTTGATATCTTAACTAAGAGAYCCTCACAAAGTATGATGTTATGTTGCCATCATCATTCATCTTCATGTMACRGAGCTCATTCTTCAGACTCATTACTTGTCCAGTGTTTTTGACYGAGAAGAGGTTTGTTAGGGCGTCGTACATCTTCTTYGATGASTCAAGATRGGAGATGTAGGGTATCAAGTGRTATTTTATAGATTCCACTATGATAYTCATGGMATTGATGTCAYTGTCTYTGAACTTCTCCATAAYTGCAACGTTCTGTAGTTCCTTCTCTTTTCCTTCTTCAAACTCTGGTTCCACGATCTTTCCTTTCACGATATYCAACACTTTATTCTTGGCAAGGATGAGGTCAATCCTTGTCTTCCATGCTCTGAAGTTAGAATCCCCATCTAACTTGTTTTCTGACTTCATAGAGTAAGTCATGGTTTCTTTGACTTGGTCAACCCTAGATTTGACCAAAAACTCAAACTTGACATCTTGGCTTGCTCAAAGTACCAGGATATGTGCTAGGCTAGTGCACACTAGTCTATCCAGAAATTAGGTGAATCCCTTCACTTAAGGTGCCTCAACGAGAGGATTAGGGTTTCTGCAACTGCACCTGTTAGTAACCCTAGCGACAGTGCTTTAGTAATTGCTCCTGCTAGAAACCCTAGCGACAATTCTTCAATTGAGCTTAGTATCCTTATGGTTATGCTCCCTTCCAGTGGTTAGACTGAATGAAGGAGGTGTGGGCCCATAACCTGTTAGAATATAATGGATGTGCTTGTTTAACCATAGACAATATCACTATTGTCACCCAACCATAGGCCGAAGCCACCCTCGAGCACCTTAACCTTGACAGAGAATCATTCCAGAAGCAAACCCTAGGCTAGATAGCCAAACAAAGAGAAACACACCCTTCTCCAAGGATAGTGCATCAAACAAGAGTTGATCAGATAGTCCAAACCATAACCAAGAGATAGTCCAAGCCAAAACCGAAATCTACTAGCTTCAATGACAACTCTCCTCTAGACTTGCACACAAACTGACCAACTGTAGTGCGCACAAGTGTTGCTTCTGCAATTATGAGAATGCCTGCCAGAATGAAGACTGGCCTCTTGTATTTATACTAAATCTGGCAGACTGCATGGGTTGACTTCTTATTCTAGGTATTAATTCTTTAGTATATATTATTTCCTTTAGCCGACTTCTTCTCTTGGATACTAATAACCTAACACAAGTCATTCCCTTGAGCCGACTTGTCTTCTAGGGTTATTAACCAATCAATTAGGGTTTCTTCTTTCTTCCTCGAATATTCTATTCTCGTCAGGTTTAAACGTGGAGGTAAATACCTCCCGCAACTACCATAATATCAACAACATGCAGTCAGGGTTGAGCTCTGTTGGTGTCAACTGCTCTGCTATCTCTGAGGTGTGCAATAATGGTGGGAAATATGGTCGAAGGAGAGCCACGTTGAAGACTGGGTGCATGCCAAGGAAAGGGGGAATGTTGAACTCAAAAGCATTGTCACCCACAACCTTGGTGATGGTGTACGACCCATAATGGAGTGGGCGAAGCTTCTGATGGAGCCCTGTAAGGCGTTCTTTCTGCAAGTGAAACCAAACTTTTTATCCAACCCGAAACTTATGTGGCACCCGATGTTGATCATGGCACTGCTTGTACTTGGCATTAGACTTCTATAGAATATCCTAAACCTGTTGGAGGATGTGTTGGATCCGCTCAATGAACTGGGTGCCTTTGTCATCTTTTGGTGGAGCAGGGGACGAGTTGGTTGAGGTGGTCACCAAGGGTAGTGCAACATCCATGGGGCCCAATGGTTGGAATCCCAACCCCATCTGAAAGGGGCTATGGCCAGTTGAGCTATGCAGGGCTAGGTTGTAGCTATGTTGGACATAGGGAATACTGTCATCCCATGTGTGGGGGTGTTTTGAATTGTACATGCGCAGGATATGTACAATCATCTGATTAACAACCTTAGTTTGGCCATCTACCTGGGGGTGGAAGCCAGTGGATTTGGTGAGCTTGGTATCCAACAGTAAATAGAGGCTTGAACAAAATGTACTGAGGAACTGACTGTCATGGTTTGAGATAATGGTTTGTGGGATCCCAAAATGTACCCATACTCTTTCAAAGAAGATCTTGGTAGTGGCTTCTGCTGTGATTTTCTTCTTGCAGGTGGCTAGAATCGCCATCTTGGAAAAGCGATCAACAACCACAAAAACACAGTTATTTCCCCTCTTGGTGGACGGGAGGCCCGACATGTTGTCCATTGAGATGAATTCCCACCACATGTCAGGAGTAGGCAGAGGGGTGTACATGCCCTGTTTCTTAGTGGTCGGTTTGGAAATAACACAAGTGGTGTAGGACCTGATATACTTGCCAACATCTTGTAGAAGTTTCGGCCAATAGAAATGTTTCTGCAGCACTACCATTGTCTTTTCGACGCCAAAGTTTCTTACCACCCGACTCTAGTGAGATTCCCAGATCATCTTCGTGTGCTCGTTTGATGGAACGCAGAGATGGCCCAAACAACACAACAACCCATCTTGAAGATGGAAATTAGCAACCACTGAGTTGGCACCCAACATTTTGTAGGTGGTGGAGAAGTTTGGGTCTATCTCGTAGAGATGGGGCCATCCAGAGGTCTCATGGACACAAGAGTCTAGTACCGTGGTGAGTGCCACGACTGGAGGTTGGCTGAGGCAATCAACAACTCAGTTGGTACTTCCTGTTTTATACTTGATGTTGAGGTGGAACTGCTGTAAGTATGTGGACCACTTCTTATGGCGGTCGTTCTACAATTTTCCTTGGGTCTACATGAACTGTAGTGGCTTGTGATCAGTGTGGATGATTGTCTCATTCCCAAGAATGTAATGTCTCCACTGGCGGCAGGATTGCATAATGGAGTACATTTATTTTTCATAAGTAGGGTACTTACGGACAACATCTGATAGTGTCTCACTATGATATTCCACGGGGTGGCCGTGTTGAGTGAGAACGACGCCTACAACATAGTCTGAAGCATCTCTCTTGATCTCAATGGGATGTTGCAGGTCCAGTAATGAAAGTATTGGGGATGAGAACAAATGCTTCTTCAATTCATTGAAGGCTTGTTGTTGGGACATGCCCCACCCAAATTTTTCCTTACCGCCACCCTTGGTTACTTGGCTGAGGGCCTATGCGATATGAGAGAATCCCAACACGAACTTGCGATAGAAATTCACGAGGCCCAATACGCTCTGAATTTTAGTGTGCGTGGTTGGGGTTGGAAAGTCATGGATGACCTAGATATTGGCTGGATCCACATGCACACCATGTTGATCAATGATGCAACCTAAGTAATGGACCCTGTCCATGCCGAAGGAGCATTTTTCCAAGTTTTCATATAGTTTGTGCTGCCACAGGGTGTGCATAACCTGCTGAATATGTTGCAAGTGTTTCGCCCAAGTCTTACTATAGATGAGGATGTCATCCAGATACACCACTACAAAAGTATCGGTGAAAGGTCGTAGGATATCATCCATCATCCTCATAAAAGTTGCTGGAGCATTTGTCAAACCAAAGGGCATGATCAACCATTCAAAAAGACCTTCTTTTGACTTGAAGGTGGTCTTCCATACATCTGTATGTTCTATTGGGACCTAGTGGTAGCCAAACTTTAGATCAATCTTACTGAAGTATTTGGCCCCCGTGAGCTGATCAAGGAGGTTGTCGATTTGGGGAATCAGGTATCGGTTTTAGACTGTGATTTTATTCAGAGCTCAATAATCAATGCAGAATTGCCATGTCTCATCTTTCTTTTGCACCAACAGGATTGGGCTCCCACAAGGCGATGAGCTGGGATGTATGTGCCCCTTATGGAGAAGTTCTTGGATCTGCCTCTTGATCTCCTCATTTTCTAACAGAGAGCGGTGGTAGACTATTCCATTGGGTAGCGATTCACCTGGGGTCAGATCGAATGGATGCTTGACCTGGCAATGTAGAGGTACCCTTGTAGGAGAGGAGAAGACATCTAAGTATTCTTCCACGACCTTATCCACTTGCTTCTGTTGTGTGGATTGATCGATCGTGGAGGCCGTGGATGTGTCTACGATATTTCAATCACTCTAAGAGCGAATCACGAAGAATAAAAATTTCCTGGTCAGAGAGATAACTTTCCTGCATTTCTTGGCAAAGATCAAGGAAATAACACTAGGAGGGGCTGCCTCAGGTATCCCGTACAATTTCTGGTTCAAAGTAATAATAATAGTACGAGGCCTAGACTCATATACATCATGATGTTTCCATAAATAAGGTTGGCCCAAAAGAACATTACAAACTTCAAGAGGAGAAACATCACACAATACCTCGTCTTTGAAGGGCTTAATGTCATACGAAAGTCGACACTGTTGGGTGATGCAGAGATCGCTTCCTTTGCGGAGCCATCCAATGGTGTAGGGTTGTGGGTGTGGCGTTGTCGGCAGGGCCAACCGCTTGACGACCTCTGCTGAGATGAGGTTCTTTTGGCTACAACTATCAACAATGAAGTGCAGCGGGGTGCCTTTTACCCACATCTGTGAATGGAAGAGACACTCGCGTTATTCTGGCTCGTCTAGTTCACTAGGCTGGAGATTGGTGGTAGCAACGATGGCACTGGATTCCACGTCAATGATCCATATTCCCCTTTCTGGTTCTGACTCAGAGTTATAACCTGCATCTGATTCAAAGGCTTTCACTTCGGCCACTAGCGACTACTTTGAGCAGCAATCAACAATGTTATGCCAAGGGCTCTTATGGAAGTCGCACCACTTCCCGATATCTTTCTTTGTCTTTCCGGTGTCCTTCTTTGCTTGTGGCTTGGAATCATTGTCCCGATACTATCCATATTTGATCTGTCCTTTGTTCAGTGGGTTGGGGCCACCCCTTACTGGATTTTGCTGTGAGGGGTTCCCAGGCCCAAATTGCCGCGTCTTTTGTTTGAGCTTCTGATCGATTTTGACGACATATCGGTAGGCCGTGCCTAAGGACGAGATGTCCAGAAATTCCATTTCGGTCTGGATGTATCGATGCAGAGCACCGTGATACTTGAGTACTAGATGTCACTTCAAATCTTTGATACCCAGCTTGGTGCGCAAGGTATGGAAGATATTTGTGAACTCTGTCACTGCTTGGTCTCTTTCTTGCCGTAGTGTGGTCCATTTGGTATAGAAGTCGTCATAACTTCCGAAAGGGTAGTATTGTTCCTTAATAGCATCCCTAAAGGATTCCCAGGTGGTCGAGATTGTAAATAATGAGGGTTCCTCTGTTTCCTTTTTCTCACAGAAATTTTCCCACCAATCTTTGATATGGGGAACGACTTTGAGGAGTGCAAAAGTAATATTTTCTCTATTCGAAAAGTTATGGACAAAAAAATACCCTTCTAGTAGATTCAACCACTTGTATATAACATATTTGTGTATCTGAACTTCAATTATAGGAATATCAAAGTTGATTTGTACCTTGAAGGGGGCGGCGCTTCCGCTCAAGGAGGATGCGTTTCCTATTGGTAGCCGCCGAAGGATTTGCGCGAAACTTTCCATCATCTCGTTCCTTTGTTGCGTGAGGGATTCCTCAAGAAATATTTTTAAAGGATCTCCTATCTCTTCATATTTCTTTTCTTCTACCATGGGAGGTCACTTGGGCGTGCGAGAGATTTTGTCCTCTAAAGAAACAAGCTCGAGACCCAATTATTTGTACCTTGACCTCGTTGGGTACATGCATTAAGACGACAAGGAGAAGTCCGCTCTGATACCACTGATCCAGATTTTATGAGCATAGAAAAATGAATACAAATTATTAAAATATGCTTAACACAGAATAAGAAAGATACAATAAAATTGGTTTTCTATTCGATAAGGAAATAAGCTGAAACTGTAAAATGTAGCGGAAAACAAGCTTGTTGGAATGGTGGCGACTTATCTATGAGAAGAGATGTAACGACTACGCTCATTCGCAAGAAGATGATTACAATGAGGCTCTAAAGGCCCTTTTACAATAAAAAAGAATGTCAAAATCCGTAGACATCCAAAAACCTAACCCTAGGAGATGAAGCGCCAAAAGTCATGTGGGCCCCGTTTGGGTAAGTTAGTATATCAACTTCTCGGGGTCGTAACTTTTGCATACGATCTTTGTTTTACGCGCACGACAGCCCGTTGAAAAGGTATCATTGAGGAGATTCATTTTGGGGGCCTAATCAGATCCTTCAACTATCATCGAGAAGCTCTATCCCTAACAACCTTCATTTACGCCCTCAAAAAGGCCCCGGAAGTTAAAAACTGTTAAAAATAGTAAATTACCAAAATTGCGAGAAAACTATTTTGAGTGAGTTGGAAAAGGTGTGTGGCCACTGATATCCACCTAGATCAATGGTAAATTGACAATGGTAAACCCATAAACGAGTGTATCAAGGTTATCTTATCTAGGCTATGATGAGGTCAAGATTAATCCAAAATTCCCCCTTTAAACTTGACTTGGAATATTCACCTATCTCCCTCAAAATTTATTTACCAGGTATCCAAGGATACAACATGCCCCCCTATCACCTAATCCTACGTCTAGACTTTAAACTAGGGGTACTCATGCCTAAATAGGTCTTACAACCATATTCCCATTTTACATATGTGATAAAGTACAACTCCAAAAAACAAAATTACAATTGTATGCCAGAGCACTTGATACTATGAAACACGAGCTTCATTACGCTTCATTAACAACATCTATCCTACTCCAAATACAATTAGCCAAATAAAACACTCCTTAATCGAGTACTTCTTCCTCAATGTACTTTTGGCGATGCTTCACATTAATCCTTGTAATTTATTTTCATGTGCCATTTAACCATGATTCATATACCCATGAACCATTTTTCATATTGTGTCTCCCATACTCCTAACATCATACCACTCTCACGAGTGAGTCCAAGTCAACCCATGCTCTGATACCACATGTTAAAAAACTAAGAGAGAAATATAAATACAACCCAAAATCCACACACATAAAAATACCAACAGGCACATAAAGCCTTTGTTTACCCTCAAAGCCCATAACCGTCAAAACTAGCACTCGAGATATATATCTTTATTGACCCATTAAAGAACATATCAAGGTTATCTTATCTACTCTATGAGCGAGTCAAGATTAAACCAACAACAATAACTTATTCAAAGGATAAAATTATATTAACTTAGTATAATATATATATATATATATATATATATATATATATATATATAAGATTATAAGGGTTGGTGATATATTTTTTTCCAAGTAACATATCTTAGGGAAAACCTTGGGTACTTCCCCTCATCTCATGGATGGCACCCGCGTTAAATCCTAGATTCTTCATAGCAAGACCAAATCAACAACAATGCTAAAAGATCTCAAGGAGAACAACTCAAATGGTTGGGAGATAGGTCTCACACTCTCCCCACCCGAGTTCAAACCCTCAAATGGTTGGGAGGTAGGTCTCACACTCTCCCCACCCAAGTTCAAACCCCTTATGAGACATGGATCCTTGTGTTAAGGCTAGAAGGGCAGGTGTTCCCCTGGAGTGGGACACCCTCGGATATGTCTCCCATGTTGATACTATCCTAGGGTTTATAGTGGCAATGAGCTATATTTGAGCTTAGGCCTCGCTAATCTTGGTCAATAACCAATTCCTCTAGATCTATAAAAAAAAACTAGACCTCAAAGCCATCAGAACAATATACTTATTATGAACTCCACATGCCGCTTACTTAAATAGAATCCAAGCAGGGAGCGTTGTGCTTCTTTTGCCACTTGGGTGAGCAAAAGCAATGCACTTAATTAACTTGTTATACATAAAATAGTTAGTTGATTAATGGATCGACCATGAAGAAAATAAGAGAATACATAACAAGAAAATACAACTAAACTAGGCATGCATAGAACTCAAATGAAAACATGAAAATGGAAAAAGGAATAGCTACAAATGGAAAGTGGTCTTTGAATTGATAACACCTAGGAGAAAAATGGGACTTATGAGTCCCCTCTTCCTCCTTGGGAGGGCCCTTGATGTCCCCAAAATAGATTGCTTCCTCTTCTAACAATGGAGTAACAATGGTGTAGAATTGGTTGCTAAACTTCTCAAGAGCTGAGAAGGGTAGCCTTTGTTATGATCACTAGAATAGCTATAGGATAAATGAGGATTCTCTAAGAACAATCCAACAACATAACAATACATCAAACTCTTGCTTTGTTTGCATGCCTTGACCTTCTATTTATAGGATTCATGGAAGCCATTACATAACTAGTTCATAGTGTGAATGGGGGTCCTTTTGGAGGTACCACCCATCCCTTCCATAGCCCCAAGGATAAAGTTCATACCGATTTGGGTGTATTATCATGGTACACCCCTAGCTAGAAGTGGGTGAGGCCCGACCAAACGCATTAACGTGTCATTTCCGCATCAGTATGGGTTCCTGTGAGAACAACCACACAACCCACGCAAATTGTGCAAACTCAGCTGTGTTGGCTCGTGAAGATGTGCACAAGTAGGCTTTGAGGGAATTGCGCAAAAATTCAAGGTACTTTTTCTATAGTTTTCTAACTTGTTGAATGAATCCTATTATTGCTAAAGGCATGTTGATTAGTGTGTTGCACTGATACTTTTCTTCAACCATTGTTAGTATTGTTGTGGATGATTTTTCGGTGATAATAGATGCCCCCTAATGTGTGATGTTAGTAGCATATGTATAGCCAAAATACATTATTGTTTATTTTGTCTTTGATATCATTATGTAGAAGAGGAAAATACATTGTAGAGGGGACTTTAAGGACAATCCATTAGAGGGAGAGGGGAACATTATTCGAACTGAGTGTTCTCCAAAAAGGATAAAAATATTTGTACAAATGAGGCAGGCATGCTCCATGCTCGTATCATGAAACCAGAATTGTATAACTGTAACTGAAAACTGTTGATGAAGTGGATATCTACAACACCCTCGGGGGCATCAATAATGGTGCATGACAGTTTGGATGAGTGAAATGGCTCTAAATCAAGGAATGGAAAATTGTGTAATGTGTCAATAAATTGGAGGAATTGATGGTCTATCAAATGAAGAGGCCTTCGACAGCTATGAAAAACTGCAAAGGTCACATAGTAAGACCCATCATAACATGAAATTGTGTTGAGGTCGAATGTTATGAGGGTCAATGGAATAAAAAAGCAATGAGGAATCTTTCTGTTCCATCCGAGACTCGTCATTAATGAGGTAATGAGAGTCAAGTTTCCACATTCCTAGAAACTTGTGTTGATGTCGACAGGTAGGGAGGCGCGATTGCAAGAAGAAAAGTGATTCTTGACATCAATTGATCAAAATGGTGTTAGGTGTTAGGATATTTAGACACTTAGGAGTTAGTTAAGATCTACTTGGTCTAATATGTCGTTAGGTAAAAGTGTGTTTCTTTAGTATGCATTTGTAGTTAGGAAATTCGACGGTCACGATATGTTCCCGACATAGAGTGATCCGACGGTACATACTCTCCTCGATTTTAACGGCCATTGATCCATGGCTTAACACCCGATTGGTCCATGATCTCTATTTAAAGAGCATGGAGGGTCATTTGCCGATGATCGATTGTGAGAAACTCTCTTGTAAAATCTCTCTGTAATCTTTTT
>ML821864.1:46115-73383 GCA_009831015.1 Picea engelmannii
GAATATATTGGTGTACTCTAGCACCATTTGGTCTCTCTCTTGTCATAGATTTTTCCATCTCCTCTAATGGTTATCATAATTTCCAGCAAGATAGAATTCCTCATTCAGGACATCGACAAAGGCCACTCAAGTTGGTCTCGTCTGAAATTCCATAGAATCATCATCATTATGCCTTTCTTGGTAACCTTCCCACCAATATTTTACATAAGGAAGGGCTTTAATCATCATGGAGGTAATCTTTTCATTGTCGGAATTTTTAAATAGAGTAATAACCCTTTAGCAAATTTAACCACTTCTCCAAAGCGCCTCATCTAGTTAACTTGTACCCTTAAGGGTGTCACACCTTCGAAATGGATTCTTGTTGAGGATTCCTCACCCATTATTTGGGCAAGATAGAGAGAGAGCATGCATTAATGTTGATTCTTAATGTATTAATGTATGTATGCCATGTGTTAATCATGATGCCATCATAATATTTATACAAATATCCATACATTTATACTAGGGTTTATGTAAATCTATGTTATTGTCATTTATGAGAATTGAACAAGGGTGGAGAGGATAACAATCATTCCTCACAACCATCCAAACTAAAACCAATTCACTCAATTGACTGGTAAATAATTATATTCCTAAACCCTACCCAAAATGAATGAATAGTCATCCTGCCTTAACTTGCTTACTTTCTACTTACTTATTCTTTACTTTCTACTTACACTTCCTCTGTCGTAGATGATAGTGATAGAGCACACTCCTTTTATTTTATAAACATTCTCATCATTGATGATGAAAAAGAACACTCCTTTAACTCTATTGTCATATTGTTGATCGACTCGTTTTAGCACGGAACTCCAGTAAAATGTGAAAATAAACAAAGTCCAAAATTCATTTTGATTTTTTTTTGTTAACTACATTTCATAGATTTTTTTTGGTGATTATATTAACTTTTAAGACTATGTAAATATTATATATGAAACTAAATAACATCTAAGAAAATGTCACATAACAATCACCTAAACATATAGGAATATGGAGTAACAAATGAATGCATCGTGAAAACGATTATTTTCAAATTGGAGGTTCCCTTTTGTTGACGGGCGAAATTGACCATCCATCAACTGGGAGAGTGGATCTAGTCCGTGGTTGTCTAAATAACCCAAGACATTTGGGATAACCCACCCTGATCGGTTTAGCGACTCCGTTGGTCGATCTAAGGTCCTAAGAAAACAAAAAAAAGAAAACTACTCTAAACTAATCTAAATGAAAAATAACAATTAAAAAAAACTAATAAACTAATCTAAATATTATATATACAATCTACTATCTAATACTATGCTAACTCTAAGAAATTAAATAACTAACTACTGACAAAAATAAATCTTATTCACACATGTACAATATTTACAATTTACATATTTGAATGAAAACCCGAAAAACTCATTCGTACTCTGTCCTAAGACAGCGAGAGATATTGTTTTTTGATTTTTATGATTTTATGAAAAAGAAATAAAATAAAATCTATCTAAACTAAACAACTAAGATACTAACTCTAACTACAAATCTAAACTACACATATTTCTAACTAAACTACTTAAATTATACTAACAAATTAACTATCAAATAAATAAAAAACTAACCTGAAGAAACGCTCTAGGTTCGTCCTGTATGTAATCATTATCTTAGCTGACCGGAGGGAGGAAACCCGCACTGAATTATCCACGAGCTTCTTGTAAACTAGAAGCAGCTGTGATCTTCAAATATAATTACAGGACAAACAAGATATAAAAATTTACAGCAACCTTATTATTTATAAATCTTCACAGTTAGATAAACCTGTATGCAAAGATCTATACAAAATGATTCAATTAACGAAGAAGAGAAATGTGTGATTCATTAACTAAAACAAGGTAATTTTTGTACTTTTAAATAATGAAAGAGATCAGATATGGATAACACATTAATTAAATCACATCATCCTGCACTAGATTATGATATCTAAATTAGTCTATAATCAACTACAAACTGATATGCATAAAACTTGAAACAAAATTTTGATCTATTGAAAGAGAAAGTTGTTACAAGACATCAACTCTCGTCTCAGTTTGTATCATAAATCCATAGCCTGGTTCTCCCACAAGTGAGGATGATCCTTATTACAAAAAATAACAAGTATTTAAAAACCTCCCACAGGGTAAGACATCCCTGTGTAAGTTATCAAAACTGTTTACACAAATCTGGGAAAATATCCCTAGTTTCTATCTCTAACTCAAACTAACAACTTAACAATAAAAACTACATCACACAAATATCTCCTATATTGTCACAGCATGCCCAAATTGACCATTTCAATTCGTATGTACCTGAACAAGGACAAAAATAGACAATATTAGAGGATATTTTGCAGATATAATTGATAAAAATCTAATTTTAAAGACTAGATACAAAATGTTGCGATTCTGTAGCTGGTCTAAATCAAACACAGAATCATATTAGAATCAATTCGATCCTGAAAGAATTAAATTCAAACTAATAAACAAGTATCTAATTGTTATTTGAAAGACAAATGAATCATTCAAATCAAAATTGTTATACTAATTTGAGAGCAAACAAGACTAAGATCAATCGAATAATTACAAAGATGCATGTACTCTGATCCATTTGTTGTCACAAAACGGAATCGTATTGGATAACTCAACAACAATGAAATCATTTTATGGACCAATTGAAATCAACACTAATAGTTTCTTCAACTATCCACAAGATCACTTTGAATCCAAACCAAATCAACAGGATTGTTTTCTCAGATTGATAACACTCTATTAAGCATAAACAAACGATCCATTCTATTAGCGAATCAAATCAAAACTGGTATGTAAATTATCACAAAAAAAATCATCATGGAATTAATCGGTTGATAACAGGATCTATAGGACTCATCCCATCGTTTGTTATCACCAATTGGGGGCAAACACAATCAATTTACAGTCCACGAAATCATCACTTGAATTTATTTCAAAATAAACTATTAGCCAAATTTCCTCATCCGAATTCAACAGAGATAAAATCAAAATCAAAAGAGCAGCGTCGAATCGATTTTCGATACGAATCCGTATCATAAAAGAAATCGTGCTAAACTGAGATACGCAGCAACAAGAGCGAATCGAACAGTTTGAGTTTGACATAATCGTTATGAATCAACACAGTTCTATGATTTCAGCAAAGAGATCTTTTGCATAGGTCATATATAATCCAAATCCAAATGAGAATGTTGAAAAAATAGAGTCGTTTTTCCAATTTAATAGACTACATCGTATTTATCAAGCCAATTCAATTCTATGAAATTGTCTCAAAAATCAAATCACAAGAACTAAATTAGAGCCATTGATATCCAACAACAAAATCATGTTAAATCAAAACAGAACCGTGTTCTAATTTTAGCATAAAAACCTCCTGTTCAGGTTGGATACAAACAAAATCCAAGCGAAAACAAAACCCATTGATTTCGTTAATTCAAACCAATAGAATTATTGAAAATGAATCAAACCGAGTGAAAATGATGTCGACCGCTCTCACAGCAGCCGGTCGCTCCTCCAGGACCTTCTCTTCCTCCCAAGCCTGAAGACTCAATAGCTCTTCAACTCCCTCGGGAGTTCTTTACCCACAGACTTCTCGGCGATCTCCCTTTCGCGAATGCCAGCTGGGAAACAGAAGCAGTGATTCAAAAACATGGGCAGACTGTGCAGGAGCTCATGGACAGGAGCCCATGAAAATTTTGAGCCGAGGAGTATGATGCAGGAGCATCTATGACGTCATGACGCGAGCCAGCGTGGAGGAAAGAGAAGAATAGCTAGACAGCACCAGCGCATACCTTTTTGAATTACTTTGAAAATATTGTTGCGTCGTCGTTTGAATGAATGCATTCATATGAAGCGCACTTGTAATGTAATGTAGATACGAAGGCATTTAACAGTTTTAAATGTTGGTAGATAGGGTTAGTTGTAGATTAGACAGTTTCATTTCCAGGAGGGAAAATGAATATAGGCACCCTCCTTGTGTAATTGATTATGATTATTCATCATTAGCATAGAGGAGCAGAAGAAGGGAAACTCAGAGAACTTGTGAAGAACACCCATGTATAGATTGAATTAATAGAAGGAAGCTTTGATTCAATTCCATGGTTGTGTTTGAGTTGTGTGTGTTGTTGATGTTGTGTTGTTACATACTTGCTTCTCTTTATGCTTATCTTCTATATGCTGCATATGTGATTGAATATCAGGTTTGAAACCTGAGAGAATGAGTGAATGAGTTTCAATTGTTTCTCTGTTTGATCTAGGATATTCCTGCATAGAGTGCAGTCAAATTCCTCCGCATAGAGTGCGTTGAGGAGGCTCTACAGTTAAACTCTCATTCTCATTCAACCCGGAGTTGATTTGGATTATTCGAGCTGTGCAGGTGAGTGCAGGTCGAACCGAACTTCCAGTAGTAATTCTGAGAAGGGAAAGGTCGGGTTGCTGTGACTGCGAGTGCATAGAACTTGGAAATCTTCAGCATCGTTGAGGGTTGGCGAAGGTCGAGGTCGAGCACAGGGAGCGTGCTCGAGGGAGCTCTGAAGGAGTCAGAGTTGCAGAAGCTCAAGAGGGATAGCGCCTTTGCTTCTCGGTGGGAGCAGACCCCAGTGAAGTTCATACAGAGTGAAGGTGGTAAAGCGGAGAACTCTTCAAGAGGAAGAGAATCGATGACTTGAAGTTGTCGAGTAGATCTTTGAAACCCCGTAGGCAGTCAGATCGCGGAGGAGCTGAGAAGGAATTAACTCACAGGTGCACGAAGGAGTCTGTTTTCCATTTCATATCGGCATATCAGGTTTGGCAAGTGCAAGAGTTGCATGAACGTCGAAAACGCGAGTCGCGATTTCTCGATTTAGTCAGATTCGTTGATCAGGGCAGGGACACATGGCATTGGATCCCGAGAGAGTCGAGGTTCGGCCCTCGGCGATTACAACAATAGGACCTTTGCGTCGTGGATTCGCGATCCGTGAAATCCTGAAGTGACGTGGTCACGAAGAATCGACACCTCGGCACTCAGGGGTTGTGATCACACAAGGTCTACCTCGCGGATAGAATTTTTCCGAGAGGAAAATCCCCGACACGGAGCGTTGACTGTTGATCCATCAACATTCGGGACTCGGCGTTTGAGTGGCACGAGACAGTGTTACGAGCCTCGCGATATCGCGAGACCCGATCTTCTGATTCGAGAAAGGGAGATCACCAAGAATTATGTGGGTAAAGAACTCCCGAGGGATTTGAAGAGCTGTTGACTATTCGGGCCTGGGAGGAAGAGAAGGTCATGGAGGAGTGACCGGCTGCTGTGAGAGCGGTCGACATCAGAAAACCAATCAATTACTAAACTGGGCACGACCAAATTGTATAACCAAATCATAACTTCATTTAATTTTAGCAAAACGAAAACAATGTATAGGATCCACAACATAACCATTTTTTATAATCAAAAGTTGACAGAGTCATGTTGAACAATGGATAGAGCTAGTTGAAAACCAAAACTCGATTCATTATATTTATTCAAGAAATTCACAAAATGAAATTGATATTGAAACTCATACTTGGATAATGAGCAGACAACTTGGTCATGATAGTTTGGAATTGACAAAGGCTATAGCTGATTCAACATTCCTAAATACGATGGAACCAGTGGTTTTCTTCTTCTTGTCATTAGCTCGAAGCTTGTCCCTTTCACTTGTCAACACTGTAACTTGGGAACATCGGTATAGTAGCATTCCAACCACACATTAAATTGGTTGCATGATGACTGCCCGAGATTCGAAACAACAGCCGAGGTTTTGTTCAGATCACATAGGGTTTCATTAGGAAGCTTGATCCCTAGGTAGCTAGGATTGTTCTTTAGGCAAGGGGGTAAATTAGAAATGAAGTCATAGGGTGGCTTGGAGCACAGACCTTGCTAATAAGGGTACTCACTAGCTAGGAAGCGCTCGATATCAGAGTCCAAGTCTTCGCTGACGACTATGGGCTTTTGATAAACACTAGGTTTAGGTTTATTCCTAGTAAGTATCGATATCAGTCGAGCATTCTTTTTACCTTTGCCATCGACAGTAGGGTTACCCTTGACCTTCTTGTTCACGGGATTTTTAACAGCCTCAACTTTGTATGTTATAATGTCGGGTAGGTCGATATCAGGGTAGACCGAAGGTTTGGGAGAGGGTAGAAGGGCATGAACATGCATGGGTGGCTTGACCTTAGTCTCACTGGCCACAGACTTATCAATTTGGACAGACTTCAAATCAACAAAGCAATTCCGAGAGAGAAAATCTTGTCAATTATCGTCGTGGAGGTTTAAATGATGAATGACGATAAGTATGATCAGGTCGTGGTGAAACAAGCTACTATCGACCTTTTCTCGTTTAAACCTCTTAGACATTTTGTAAAGACTACGCTGGAAATAAAATGGCATGTTCAATGGATAGCCAATGAAATTCATTAACAATCAAAGGTGATAAAGAAAAACCAATCCATACCGACCCTCATAGGTCACAAATTGTTTAACCATTATCAAAAGATCATGCCACTTTGGTTTAAGCGTGGAAATAGGCATACCTTTGTCACAATATGTGACCTTTCATGATACGAATAGTAATGGCCATGGCACCTCATCAAATTTAGAGTTTTTAAACCATCGCTCGCCCATGGCTGTTAATCCTGTGGCAGAGCTAATGAACTCTTTACTGATTTCAAGATGAATGTCACCTAGTTTGGCCCTACACCCATCAAAGGTAAGGGAAAATTTTTGTGCAACAAACAGATTGAAACCCTCAAACCTCTTTACAAACGTGAGCCAACCATTATCTTTTAAATATTTCTGGGCATTATCGAACAGTAGTAGGGCTTGACTACCGTTCATCTCTATTCGCACCATCGGTGCCATAGACAGGAGCACACGGTGAGCGATGTGAAAGAGATAGGGTTTGAATCACAACATACGCAGGGGAAGAACGCTCAAAGGCTTACCCGTTGCTAGCAGAGGTGAAACAGGGATAGGAGTAAACATTAATGACATATCTTGTGAAGGTGGTGGAGCTATTTCTGCCCATGCAGAATAATTATTACCATGGTACAACCACCGACGCTTAAAACTATTCAAATCACAACACATATGTGTTACAACTATACCACTTCAATCAATCAATCGAAACCTTTGGTAAGTGGATTGATCAATCGCGCGAACAATAGTTATAGTTTCAAAACCAAAGCAATAAATCAAAATTGCACAAAGGGTTTGGTTATATGAAACATGTGTTGTATGAAACGATTTATACCAAGGGTTTTGCCACAACACAAACGTGTTTTTATGTAACCAATGTGCCAAGTGAATTGATAAAATAACATGTAAATCCAATCACCAATGTATCACAAACGCAGTCACTCATGAAATGAAATTATATAATCAATCAAAGAATGTCAAATGAGTACAGATCAAGAGGTCTTGCCAATTGTATAATGGTAAGTAAAATGTAAATGCAATGGGCATATCGACAAGAATGATAATGACAATTCCGTGATGATTTTAATGCGACTTCGAAAACCAAGTTTTCATGCTTGCAGTCGTGAAAACAAGAATAAAGGTAAGTGTGTAAACAACACAAAAAAAAAATGTTGTTTTATTTGAGAATTGCGACAAAAATTAAGGTTTGAAAAACACTGGTGTAGGCATCTTATAAGGACAGTAGAAATATGTGAATTGGCTGCCAACAGTGGCGACACACTGGTGGAAGTAGTTATCTCTGTCAAAAGAATGAATTCAGATTAGGACAACAAAGATAATTCCAACTCAAAAATAACAACCAGAAAATTGTATAAACATCATTATTAACCAAATATTCCAGCAGTGTTTAAAGGATGAAAATTGATAACAGTCTTAAGACAAGCGAGTTGCGATATTAAAGATAAAATCTCCAATACTATTGACAGATCCAATGCTGCCAGCAGTTGTCTATAGCCTCGACAGGGTTTCCATTTAACCTACTCTGACATCTGTATCCTACCAAGAAGTTCCAGATCAGAATAAAGGACATTAAGAGGTTTCTTATTTGCAAATTTTCATATACCCGACATTGCTTCACTGCCAGCGCGCCTGTTCAGTACCCCGACGAAGTTGTCTTGGTGCCATGCATGCATTTACCTGCTGCCAGCAGACATGTTCAGCATCCCGACGGGTTTACAAGCACTTCCCATAGCTCTATTAATGATTTACTTTGTTTTGTTTTTCAAAGATATATAATTGAGCAGGGTGATGCTGAAAATTATGATATTTTAACAAAAAAAAAATTTAAACCTCAGCATATTTTTTTTTTTAAAAGTGTCATTTATTAAGATCCATAGATGTTTCATTTATAGAAGCAACTTCTTAAGGCTAGGAGACATCTTCTGAGCCAGTGTCTTTTCAGGGCTTGTCCATTCACCAGATAGGTGTCAGGCTACCCTTCAAGATTCTGCAATCAAAAAGAACTAGGACCTAACTTCTCGGCAATTAGAAATGGTCCAAGCCATAAGTTTTGAAATTTCGTGTGCTCTCCCTTTCCCTCATGCGGTTTGTCCCACTTCAAGACGAGATCACCTACTTCGAAATTCCTATCAGAAGCAGAGTGGGAATCGAACCAGCTTTTAACCAATAGTTGATGTTGATTTAACTTACGTTTAGCTTGGGCTCTCACCTCTTCTAGGTTCATCAAAGTGTTAATTTTGTTTTCTAAAGGGGGGCAATCTTCTTCTTGGATTTTCTGTGACAACTATAGTGAAGGAAGAAGAATTTGAGGTGGAAGAATTGCTTCTCTTCCATAAACGAGAAAAAAGGGGGAGTTACCTACAACAACTTTTGGTGTTACCCTATCAGCCCACAGTGTGTTTAACAGTGCATTGTGCCAATTTTTGTGATTTTCAACCACCGTTCTCTTGATGATTTTAATCAAGTTCTTATTTGTTGATTCTGCCAATCCGTTGCCCTGGGGGTAATAGCTAGCGGAATACTTTAGTTTGATTCCTTTTTCCAAAGCGAACTCGCTCATCTCAAGAGAGGAAAAGTAAGAAGCGTTATTGAATACCAAACAGTCAGGGATACCAAAACGAGTGATAATATTTGAATTTAGAAAGGCAATTACCTGACTGGTGTCGACAGTTCTTAACGCGGCAACTTCAGACCATCAGGTAAAGTAATCTATGGATGTCACAATAAATTTGTGCTGTTGTGAGGACGGGGGGTTGATTGGACCTATGATGTCAAGGAACCATTGCTGAAAAGGAGAGTCTACTGAAACGGGCTGCAAAGGAAAGGCTGGTTTTTGTAGCAGCCCTGATGCTTTCTGACAAATGGTACATTTACGACACAAGGCATGGGCGTCTATAAAAAGTGTGGGACAATAATAACCAGCTCTTAAAACCTTATGAGCAGTGGTGTCACCACCAAAATGACCACCAGCTTCTCCTGCATGCAACTCTAGCAAGACTTTTTTTGCTTCGTCTTTCTCAAGACAATGCATTAGTACGCCATCAAAACTTTGACGAAATAGAATACCATTAACCAAATGAAAAGAGGCAGACTTTAATTTCAACGCTCTTCTTTTAGTGGGATCTAGGTGACGGGGGGCTGACCCATGTTCAAGACATAATCTTATATCGTCATACCAAGGACTGATAGGGTTTTGTGCGCAACAGATTGCATTTTAATCATGTTGTCCTAGGTGTGACGTATCACTTTCTTCTAGTTGTCCTGCTGCTGAATCAACAACTAACTTGCATAACCCTTGGCCTCTCACTATTTGAGTTGGGGTAATTTCTAAGTCGTACTCCTACAAGGAGGTGACCCAGTTAGCTCTCTTTTCTCCTAGTTCCTTCTGCACTAACAGGTTCCTGACAGCTGGGTAAGGGACAATAACTTTCGTCCTAGACTTCAAAAGATATGACCGGAAATGCTTGACTACTTTGAAAATAGCGTAGGCTTGTTGATCTACCGCTGAGTAGTTCAGTTCAACGCCTTTGAAAGAAGAGCTCATAAAGGCGATGGGGACTTCATTGTTTTTGAAGTTCTTTTGAGTTAGGACAGCGGCATAGGAACGGTCATAAGAAAAAGTGTAGAGTGTAAAGTCTTGAGAAAAGTCGGGGCTCATAAGAGACGGAGCGTCTATTATGGCCTTCTTTATTGCATTAAAAGCTTGATTCTCTAGGGGTCCCCAGTGATATTGGGTGTCTTTCTTAATTAAATTATGTAAAGGCTTGACCATTTCGGAGAAACTGGGGACAAATATTCTCACAAAGTTAATCTGACCTAAGAAAGACTGCATAGATTTTTTGGATGTATGAGGGAGAAGTTTCACGATGACTTGAGTCCTTTCGGGGTCGATAATCATTCCTTTGCTTGACACAATAAATCCCAAGAGTTTACCCTGCTCTACTGCAAAGATGGATTTTTTTGGATTCAAGGAGATTTTGTATTTATGACATCGTTGTAGAACGGCTCGTAAGTAAGCTAGATGATCATTTTTATTTTTTAGAAAATATGGTAACATCATCTAAGTAAACTACGATGGACTAATTGATTAAGCCTCGGAAAGCAATGTCCATTGCTCTCTGGAAAGTGGCACCAGCATTAATCAATCCAAAGGGTAGTTTTTGATAAGCATAGGTGCCCCACGGGGTACGGAAGGTAGTTTTAAGTTGGTCTGGTGGAGACATCAGGACTTGGTTGTACCCTGAGAAACCATTCAGTAAGGATAGCCTCTCAGAAGCAGATACCTGTTGAAGGATCTGTTCCATGGGTGGGACAGGATAGTTGTCTTTATCAGACGCTCTATTAAGGTTTCAGAAATCGACGCAGAGTCGAATTTCCCCACTTTTCTTCCGGACAGGGACAAGGTTAGAAACCCATTGAGTATGCCTAACTGGAAAAATTATCTTAGAATTTAAGAGCTTATTCAATTTTTTTTGAACGGTCGGTTCGAGCTTAGGGTGCATTTTTCTCAATTTTTGTTGAAAAGGTAAGGTTTGGGATTTCATAGGAATGACATGATATATGATGTTAGGGTCGAAAGTTTGAAGGTCATCATACGTCCATGAAAAGACATCTTTAAATTCTTTGAAAAATTTAATAAATGCAACTTTTTCTTGTTGAGAACACCCCACCCCTAGATTAATACACTGTGGATTATCATTAGTTCCTAAGTTTACTTTTTCATAAGATAACAAGGAACTATTGGTTTTATAGTTGACCGACCTTTTAAATTTATCTTGAAGATCGTAAAATTTCTCTAATCTAACTAGAGATTTAGGGATCGAATTTACCATGTCCGATGAAGATTCAGGAGTTCTCAGATCTGGTATTACCGTGAAATCACGCAAATTGTCGTCGTGAGTGTGTTCGTCTATCACTGTTCCTTGAAAATTTTCTTCCATGTGCAGAAATTTAATAATCTGTTGATTGTCGTCAAATACTCTCCAATTCATGATGTTGTCAGGAATGGATGGCCAGAACAACAGGTCGACGGAGAATGCATCCAGGGACAAGCCTTCTACAGGAAAGAGTTTAGAATCTACGTTAGCTAATAGATCTTCTTCAGAATTATTCAATCTAGGAATAGAATTTATATTGAAAGCAACAAATTTATTCATTAAATTCCATACCTCAGATTGGTAGCTTTTAAGATGCGGAGACAGACAATGGATAGAATCTCTTACCTGTCTAACCACTATTTCAGAGTCACCAAAGACAACCAAGTTTTAAATGGTCATATCCAAAGCTTTTCTGAGACCTTGTAGAAAAGCCTCATATTCTGCAGTGTTATTAGTACATTCAAATTCTAGCCTACATGCAATCAATGTTTTGTTACCTGTCGGATCGATAATAGCGCAGCCTGCACTAGCTCCTTCTTTGGACTTTGACCCATCAAAATAAAGAGACCAAATTTGATTTCCATCGGGTACATGAGACCATTGCATAGAAGCTGTTTGCTGCTCATATGCTACAATCTCGGACTGTTGTTCAGGATTGGTGATAAGTGAAGCCTCGACCATGAAATTTTCGAAAAAGGTATCCATCCCTTGTACTTCGGGTGAATCAATAGAAGGTGTAAATGGTTCGTTGGGATCATTCGAATCTGTAACTGTGAACTTAAGGTAACATTCATGATTTACCTTGATCTTGTTGGGATTGCCGTTCTGTGGAAGCCATAGATGAGACCAATCCGTCACGAAATTATCGTGTAGCTGCTCTGACCAGTCCCTGCTTAAAAACAGACCACACACTTCTGGAATATCCACAACAATTATATCAATGACTTGATGAACCTTGGGGTTAGACGATAATCTTATAAGCACATTCTTTAGTTTTCCTATAACTTTAACATTGGTCCGATCAAGTTGTATGATTTTCAAGGTGGAGGGTTCAAATTTAGCGTTAATATTCTGGCATACAGACCATGGCATCACATTGGATGATTCTCCTGAGTCTACCATACAATTGTGCACGTTTCTATTAAATATTTCAAATGTTAACAAAAAAGGAGGTACATTTTTGCGAGTGCTAAGGGTTGTAGTTTGTGCCTTTTTACTCGCAGTTTCTAAAGCTACTCTATTTACATTATTTACATTATTTACATTAGTTACGAGAAGGCTTCCTTTATCTTGAGGATCAGGATTGTTTTTAGTGGAAGTCTTCTGAGGAACTTTGTTCTGCACAACCTTGTTACCACTTGAATTACCATTTTTTCCATTCTCTGAGATATTCTGTAACATTTTTTGTAGCAGATATGGAAATTTCAATAACTCATAAACAAAAATGTTATCCCTTAACTTTTTAAGATCTCCAACTACATCATAATCTAAGTTGAGGTTCGCATGACTCTGTTTAGTCTCAGCTGGTTTAGATTGCTTTAGAGGCAAAGTTGTAGTGTTTTCGGTAGAAGGATTGTTTGATGTCTTACTCTTGGTATTATAGGGATGCACTATCTCGAAGTTATCTTGAAAGATGCTATCTGAGAAGTGTCCAAAAATATTCGGAGAAGAATCTTCTTCTTGAACTATCTTCTGTTCAACTACCTCCTCAGGAATCTCAGGGGGAATCAAGTTATCTTGAGCTTCTAGAATTGTTTGAAGGGCGCATTGCAGACTTTCTAGATTAAGGCCTTCGGTGGTTGGACTAGGTCGGTTGGTAGGAAAAGGCTTCCAGAACGGGGGTTTGTAAGGTCCTTTGGTCGAAGAAGCTTCTTCAGTCATCCATTTTAAGTCTATAACTTGTTTTGAAAGTTTTTGAACAACTTTAGTTAAGTTTTCTAAATCATAGCTATCAAGTTGTGTTTTACTTTGAGTAGGTATGGGGAGGATTTCGATCTTCTTTTTGGAAGAGGAACTAGTCTTTGTTTCTTTGCTAATAGAGTCTTTAACAATAAGTATGTCTTTTTCAATCTGGTTGGCCTCCTCGAAGGCTTCTAACAACGTGGATTTCTTAGATGGTTTAACCCAAATAGCTATACTTTGATGCAAAACTTTAGTGTAGTATGCTATTATGAGATTCTCGGCGGGCATGGAATCCGTAGTGATTCAGTTTTTAAGTGTTAAGAATATTTGATTAAAGTCTTTAACTTTTTATTTTGGGTTCATTCTTAAGTTAGAAATATCCGTGACTAGGACTTCCGGAGGCTTTCCGTCTCCGAACATTTCCAAAAAGCATGACTCAAACTTTTCCCAAGACACGATGGTATGGGGTTGTTGGGAAAAGTACCATGTAGATCCATTGCCCTCGAAAGTATAGGGGAACAACCTATATATAACGTCTTCATGTTCGACATTGCGGAGTCTTATGGCTAACATAAACTTTTTAATGTGATCTTCAACGATCTGTTTTGAGTTAAGGTCAAACTTGGGAAGCCATTTCTCCGGATGTTTAGGTAAGGGATGTTGAGCTCTAGCTACAGATACCGCATCCTGGTCAAGCCAAGGCCTAGCTGGGTTGTTCTAGGTTTCCATTGGTGTAGTGGGTGTGGGAGGTTGAGAATGGGATCTTCCTTCATCAGAAGAATCTCCTCCAGAAGAAGAAGGAGATGATGGAGGTGGTGAAGGAGGTATCCCAGATCCTCCTGCAGCAGGATTGAGGGTTGGATCTATAGGATTCACAGTGAGGTTAGTGCCTCCTAATTGTTCTCTGATATCAGAGAAATCCAAAGGTTGGTCCAACAGATGGTTTGGTTTCCTCAAATGGGCTAAGGCACTATGTGTTCTTATAAGAGATTTGCGGACAATCTCTTGTATGTCACCACCTATAGGATTTGGGGTTATTGGCTCAACTGTGATCCGTCGATCGTCGTTTGATGTGGTTTTTGTTTGAGGGGGAATATTATCATTCGAATGACTTCTTGTCACTATAGGTGAGCGATTAGGTGGTGGAGGAGTCTTACGACTGCCTCGTGCTATTAATTAATTTCAGGCCCTCCTTATAGCGTCATTTGTTGATGGGAAAAATTGATCATCCGTCAACTCGGAGAGTGGATCCGGTCCGGGGTTGTCTAAATAACCCAAGCCATTTGGGATAACCCACCTTGACGGGTTTAGCAGATCCGTTGGCCGATCTAAGGTCCTAAGAAAACAAAAAAAAGAAAACTACTCTAAACTAATCTAAATGAAAAATAACAATTAAAACAAACTAATAAACTAATCTAACTATTATATATACAATCCACTATCTAATACTATGCTAACTCTAAGAAATTAAATAACTAACTACTAACAAAAATAAATCTTATTCACAAATGTACAATATTTACAATTTACAGATTTGAATGAAAACCTAAAAAACTCATTCGTATTCTGTCCTAAGACAGCGAGAGTTATTGTTTTTTTATTTTTACGATTTTATGAAAAAGAAATAAAAAAAAACTATCTAAACTAAACAACTAAGATACTAACTCTAACTACAAATCTAAACTACACATATATCTAACTAAACTATTTAAATTATACTAACAAATTAACTATCAAATAAATAACAAACTAACCTAAAGAAACGCTCCAGGTTCGTCCTGTATGTAATGATTGTCTTAGCTGATTAGAGGGAGGAAACCTGCACCGAATTATCCACGAGCTTCTCGTAAACTAGAAGCAGTTGTGCTCTCCAAATATAATTACAGGACAAAGAAGACATAAAAATTTACAGCAACCTTATGATTTATAAATCTTCACAGTTAGATAAACCTGTATGCAAAGATCTATAGAAAATAATTCAATTAACGAAGAAGAGAAATCTGTGATTCATTAACTGAAACAAAGTAATTGTTGTACGTTTAAATAATGAAAGAGATCAGATATGGATAACAGATTAATTAAATCACATCATCTTGCAATAGATTATGATAGCTAAAGTAGTCTATAATCAACTGCAAACTGATATGCATAAAACTTGAAACAAAATTTTGATATATTGAAAGCGAAAGATGTTACAAGACATCAACTCTCGTCTCAGTTTGTATCATAAATCCATAGCTTGGTTCTCCCACAAGTGAGGATGATCCTTATTACAAAAAATAACAAGTTTTTAAAGACCTCCCACAGGGTAAAACATCCCTGTGGAAGTTATCAAAACTGTTTACACAAATCTGGGAAAAGATCCCAAGTTTCTATATCTAACTCAAACTAACAACTTAAAAATAAAAACTACATCACAAAAATATCTTCTATATTGTCACAACATGCCCAAATTGACCATTGCAATTCGTATGTACCTGAACAAGGACAAAAATAAACAATATTAGAGAATATTTTGCAGATAGAATTGATAAAAATCTAATTTTAAAGACTAGCTACAGAATCTTGCAATTCTGTAGCTGGTCTAAATCAAACACAGAAACATATTAGAATCAATTTGAACCTTAAAGAATTAAATTCAAACTATTAAACAAGTAACTAATTATTATTTGAAAGACAAACGAATTATTCAAATTAAAATTGTTATACTAATTTGAGAGCAAACAAGACTAAGATCAATTGAATAATTACAGAGATGCATGTACATTGATCCATTTGTTGTCACAAAATCAGGTAAATGGAATCGTATTGGATAACTCAACACTAATGAAATCGTTTCATGGACCAATTGAAATCAACACTAATAGTTGCTTCAGCTATCCACAAGATCACTTCGAATCCAAACCAAATCAACAAGATTATTTTCTCAGATTGATAGCACTATATTAAGCATAAACAAATGATCCATGCTATTAGCGAATCAAATCAAAACTGGTATGTAAATTATCACAATCAAAATCATCATGGAATTAATCGGTTGATAACAGGATCTGTAGGACTCGTCTCATCATTTGTTATCGCCAATTGGGGGCAAACAAAATCAATTTACAGTCCACAAAATCATCACTTGAATTTATTTCAAAACGAACTATTAGCCAATTTTCCTCATCCAAATTCAACAAAGATAAAATCAAAATCAAAAGAGCAGCATCGAATCGATTTTCGATACGAATCCAACTCATAAAAGCAATCATGCTAACCCGAGATACGCAGCAACAACAACGAATCGAATAGTTTGAGTTTGACATAATCGTTATGAATCAACACAGTTCTATGATTTCGGTGAAGAGATATTTTGCACACATCAGATATAATCCAAATCCAAAAGACAATGTTGACAAAACAGAGTCATTTTTCCAATTTAATAGACTACATCGTATTTATCAAGCCAATTCAATTCTATGAAATCATCTCAAAAATCAAATCACAAGAACTAAATCAGAGCCGTTGATATCCAAAAACAAAATCATGTTAAATCAAAACAGAACCGTGTTCTAATTTTAGCATAAAATCCTCCTGTTCAGGTTGGATACAAACAAAATCCAAGCGAAAACAAAACCCATTGATTTCGTTAATTCAAACCAACAGAATTATTCAAAATGAATCAAACCCAGTGAAAACCAATCAATAATTAAACTGGGCACGACCAAATCGTATAACCAAATCATAACTTCATTTAATTTTAGCAAAATGAAAACAATGTACAGGGTCCACAACATAACCATTTTTGATAATCAAACTATGACAGAGTCATGTCGAACAATGGATAGAGCTAGTCGAAAACGAAAACTTGATTCATTATATTTATTCAAGCAATTCACAAAACGAAATTGATATCGAAACTCATACCTGGATAATGAGCAGACAACTTGGTCATGATAGTTTGGAATTGACGAAGGTTGTAGATGATTCAACATTACTAAATACGATGGAACCAGTGGTTTTCTGCTTCTTGTCATTAGCTCGAAGCTTGTCCATTTCACTTGTCAACATTGTAACTTGGCTTTCCAATGATTTAATTTTTTACTGTAATAAGGGAAAGTCGATATAGTAGCATTCCAGCCACACATTACATTGGTTGCATGACGACTGCCCGGGCTTCGAAACAACAGTCGAGGGTTTGTTCAGATCACCGAGGGTTTCATTAGGAAGCTTGATCCCTGGGTAGCTAGGATTGTTCTTTAGGCAAGGGGGTAAATTAGAAATGAAATCATAGGATGGCTCGGAGCACAGACCTTGGGAATAAGGGTACTTACTAGCTAGGAAGTGCTCGATATAAGAGTCTGAGTCTTCGCTGAGGACTATGGGCTTTTGATCAACACTAGGTTTAGGTTTATTCCTAGCAAGTCTCGATATCAGTCGAGCATTCTTTTTACCTTTTCCATCGACGGTAGGGTTACCCTTAACCTTCTTTTTCACAGGCTTTTTAACAACCTCAACCTTGTCTTTTATAATGTCGGGTAGGTCGATATCAGGGAAAACCGAGGGTTTGGGAGAGGGTAGAAGCACATGAAAAGGCACGGATGGCTCGACCTTAGTCTCACTGACCACAGACTTATCAATTTGGATAGACTCTGAATCAAAAAAGCCATTCCAAGAGATAAAAGCTTGCCAATTATCATCATGGAGGTTTAAATGATGAATGACGATAAGTCTGATCAGGCCGTGGTGAAACAAGCTACTATCGGCCTTTTCTCGTTTAAACCTCTTAGCCATTTTGTAAAGACAACGCTGGAAATAAAATGGCATGCTCAATGGATAGCCAATGAAATTCATTAACAGTCGAAGGTGATAAATGAAAACCAATCCATACTGACCCTCACAGGTTACAAATTGTTTAACCATTATCAAAAGATCATGCCACCTTGGTTTAAGCATGGAAATAGGCATACCTTTGTCACAGGATGTGACCTTTCATGATATGAACAGTAATGGCCATGGAACCTCATCAACTTTAGAGTTTTTAAACCATCGCTGGCCCGTGGCTGCTAATCCTGTGGCACAGCTAATGAACTCTTTACTGATTTCAAGCGGAATGTCACCTAGTTTGGCCCTACACCCATCAAAGGTAAGGGAAAATTGTTGTGAAACAAATAGATTGAAACCCTCGAACCTCTGTACAAACATGAGCCAACCATTATCTTGTAAATCTTTCCAGGCGTTATCGAACAGTAGCAGGGCTTGACTACCGTTCGACTCTATTCACACCACCGGTGCCATAGATAGGAGCACACGGTGAACGATGTGAAGGATCCAGGGTTTGAATCACAACATATGCAGGGGAAGAATGCTCAAAGGGTTACTTGATGCTAGAAGAGGTGAAATAGGGATAGGATTAAACATTAATGACATATCGTGCGAAGGTGGTGGAGCTATTTCTACCCATGCAGAATAGTTATTACCATGGTACAACCGCCGATGCTTAAAACTATTCAAATCACAACACATATGTGTTACAACTATACCACTTCAGTCAATCAATCAAAACCTTTGGTAAGTGGATTGATCATTCATGCGAGCAATAGTTATAGTTTCAAAACCAAAGCAATAAATCAAAATCGCACCAAGGGTTTGGTTGTGTGAAACATGTGTTGTATGAAACGATTTATGCCAAGGGTTTTGCCACAACACAAACGTGTTTTTATGTGACCAATGTACCAAGTGAATTGATCAAATAACATGTAAATCCAATCACCAATGTATCACAAACTCAGTCACTCATGAAACAAAATTACATAATCAATCAAAGAATGTCAAATGAGTATAGATCAAGAGGTCTTGCCAATTGTATAATGGTAAGTAAAATGTAAACGCAATGAGCATATCAACAAGAATGATCACGACAATTCAGTGACGATTTTAATGCGACTTTGAAAACCAAGTTTTCACGCTTGCAGTCATGAAAACAAGAATAAAGGTAAGTGTGTAAATAGCATAAAAACAAAAATGTCGTTTTATTTGAGAATTGTGACAAAAATTAAGGTTTGCAATACACTGGTGTAGCCAGCTTATAAGGACAGTAGAAATATGTGAATTGGCTGCCAACACCTTTCTCTAGATGGAAGTTGAGGAATGATTATAAATTAAGAACTCATACCATGTGCATCCGTGGGGTTCAAGCGCAGGCTGTCTGCCATGAATTGATGGATTGGGAGTTGGATGAACAGTTGCAAAGAAAAAAGAATAGATAGTGAAAATCAAAATTTTTGAGATGCTGTCAAGCCAAACAAATGGAAGTAGTCAGGTGCACAAAACATGGCATAAATAGAGAAGTTAACATTAAAGTAGAAGATGGATATAGACCAAAGTACAAGAGGATCTACACATATATAGCACATGAAAGTGAATGATGTCTTAGAGGCATATTCATATTTTTTTCTAGTAGTTAACTTCCAAACCAATTTTATTTTTGAATAATGTATTTTGAATGGCGTATGAAACGAAGACAGACGGCTCTCACCAAGCGTAAAAAAGTAGGTCAAGGTAATGTTAAATATAATGAAACCTCAACAGGCTAATTGTACACTGCCAGTTGTCCTAGCCAGCTGTACTTTCTTTTGTTGATTTGCTTGAGCCTATTTAGCTTAGCTATTTTCCTTTTGCACAAGACTTCTTCATTAAATCTTCTCATTGTACTTTCTCCTTACATTCTCAATATGTTGAATACTATTTCTGCTCTATTCTTTCTCTCTCCATTTATTGCTTCACAATTTATCATGGTATCAAAGCTACAACAGTAAGCCTCTTCACATACGCTGGAGAGAAACATGATCCTCACAGCATATAGCTTAAATCGACATCAAGAGCACAGGACATAGCTTTTTCACAAGGCTTGGAGAGTTGTCTGCCATCCGCTCAAAAGATCGTCGTAGGAAGCACGCATGAGAAAGCAGAGTGCTATACATTCGAAAGATCGAGGAAGCAGAGACTGCAGAAGGATAAAGTTTAAAGATTCGTGAACAATTTCAGATTCGTCAAAGATTCGTGAAGAAGAGATGCAGGAGGCAGGAACATTTGAAGAATTCAAATAAATTCGTTCAAATTAGTGAAAGATTGTTGAAGAAGGAACAATCGTTTAAAGAATTTTAGTAATTCTCTCAAATTCATCAAATATTGTTGCAGAGAATAGAATGCTTCAAAGAATTCATGTAATTCTTTCAAATCTGTGAAAGATTCATGAATTTTCTTCCACAGGAGAGAATCTTTGCAAGAACAGCAAAGAACTTGAAAAAGAAGCAAAGGACGAGCAATCACAGTTGTAAGATCCATCCTGCGATTAGATCTAAGGAGAAAATTCAATTCATAAGGGAAGAGGAGAGCACAGAAAAGGTGAAAGAATCACAATCGTTAGATCTTGTGAAGAGGATCGATAGCCATCAGATCCATGAGAAAGTGCACGAGGTTTAGTCCTCTGGAGCACAAACAAGAAAAAATGACTTGCGAAGTCACAAAATCCTAAAATCATCTGGACTGTCCATCAAGGAGGACACGTGGCGAGATCTCAACATTTCACTGGCTCACAGGGTGTAAAGTTTAAAAGATTGTCGGGAGAATTTGTAAATCGTGAAATCCTGATTCATTCTAGACCATTGGATCGAGAAATATTATGAGTCGTCGATCTGACTCTATCACAAAATTGGGAATCGGGATTTGGATGAGAAAAGGAGACTGCACTCCAAACCAGGATACGTGAAATCCCAAAATCATCTGGACCGTCCATCAAAAAGGAAACGTGGCAGCAGATCCAAGCGCCATCAAAATTTTGACATTTCAGAGTTCGGGATATTAGAGGTCTTGTTGATGAAGGTCGGTACACTCCATGGCGAAATTCCCAAAATCTCGAAAAGATCACAACTGTCCATAGGTTGGGACACGTACCGAAGATCGAGGAAACTGTCAGTATTTCGACTACCGGGGTTTCAAGTTGACAGAGGATTTGTGTCATCGGGGGTCGCAAGTCACGAAATCATGAAACGCAGGAGGACCATCCATCTTGAGGAGATGCGTGGCAGCAATCCAGGATTTTGGGAGATTTTTCAAAAGGAGAAGGACACTTTGCCATTTTTGCATTTCACGTATCAGTATTTCATGGGTCAAGAGGATAGGAGATCAGGCAGTTGAGTCACGAAACCCTGAAACAAGACTGTGGTCTTATGAGTAGTGGTCACATGGACCAAGGCATAGCTCAAGGGGCTAATGCAATAAAGGTCATTTTGGCATTTCAACCATCCAAGAGACAAGAGGTCGGGCGCTTTACATCATAAAACCATGAAATAGGACAACAGTCATATGGGAAGCGGTCACATGGAGTAGAGGTATAGCCTTGGGACTAATTGTTGTTAAAGGCATTTTGGAAAATTGGCATTTCGGAGATCGGAAGGACGAAGGGTCAAGGATTTTTGACATCAGGAAACATGAAGTTCCAAATCATGAAAATCCAGTAGCACTTTAATATTTAGGTACGTGGTCACATTGAAAGGACACTAAGGGCCAATTCAGAGTCGTTAAAATCTCTTCGATGTTTTGGAAACAGGAAGTTGGTAAGCACAAGAAATAGGTAAACACAAAAAATTTCCATTTTTTTTCCTATTTTGTCAAGTTCTTTAAATATGGCAACGTTTAGCAATTTAGGACTGACTTAGGGTTCGATTCTTCTTGGAAAGAACTATGATTTCTAGTCTCTTCGAATGAGATCATTCTTGCAAGCACAAGAGTACTAGGATCCAGTGGATCTTGGATATGTGGAACCAAATCCAGAAGACCTTGTCGCCATGACAAACTAGCGGAGAATTGCTCAGATAACTCAGAGGAACAGAGAAAATAAAGCTAAATTCTTGATTCAAAATTCTGTGGATGATTCGATTTTCTCAAAAATTACAGGCACTAGTACTTCAAAACAGGTCTGGGACATCCTTAAATCAGCCTACCAAGGAATTTGTAGGGTCAAAACAGTCAAACTGCAGACCTTGAGGACACAATTTGAGACTTTAAGAATGACAGAGTTTGAAAATGTGGATCAGTTCATGAATAGAGTCATGGGAATCGTTAACCAGATCAGATTGACTGGTGAAGCCATCAGTGATCAATGCATTGTTCAGAAAGTCCTTAGAATTTTATAAAATAAATTCGAAATGGTTGTTACAACAATCCTTGAATCCAAGGATCTGTCATGTTTTTCAATAGATGAAGTAATCGGTTCTTTGGTGACACATGAGACCAAACTACATCTCACGGATGAGTCAATCTCCAGTGCTTTCAAAACACAATTCTCCTTCAACAGAGGGAGAGGCAAAGGGCGAAGAAGAAGTCACCAATAAAGAGGGAGAAATCATAGTAACCCTCATTCGAGTGGAGGACATAGACAACATAATCAGAATCAGAGTTTTCAACCTCAAAGAGGCAGAGGGAGAAGATCAAATGAAAAAACAAGCATACAATGCTATTACTACAAAAAGTATGGGCACTATGAATCTGAATGTAAGAGGAAGCAAGCAGATCAACTCTCAGGCAGAGCACATGTGTCAAATAATACAAGAGAAACCTCAGGAAGTATGTTTCTCTCACACTACAAGACTAAAGAAAAACCTAAACATCTCTGGTTGTTGGACAGTGGATGCAGCAATCACATGACAGGTAACAAAGATTTACTTTCATGCATTGATTCTTCAATCTCATTTGATATTACACTTGGAAATGACTCCTTAGTCAAGGTTCAAGGAAAAGGAACTATTCCTATTCTTAATAAACAAAGTGTAAAGAAGGACATAAACAATGTTTATCATGTTCCAGATCTGAAACATAATCTGCTAAGTGTAGGACAACTCATTGAACATGGCTATAAGGTACTCTTTGAGGGATCATCTTGCAAGATATATGACAAAATCCCAAGCAGTAAATTGATTTTTGAAATCCACATGACTCGGAATAGGATGTTTCCCCTTACACTCAGAACTGGAAATTTGATTCAACCATATGCACAAAGTGCATTCACCCTGAATGAAATAATGGTTTGACATACAAGATTTGGACATCTACCCTTTAGGAGTCTAAGTCTTCTTTAGAAGCACTCCATGGTCAAAGGTCTTCCCATATTCAAAGAACAAAATTCCCCATGTGAGTCTTTCATACTTGGAAAACATAAGAGAACGAGTTTTTCACAGTCATCCAATCAAGCCAAACAACATCTCGTACTAGTTCACACTGACCTATGTGGAGCAATGCAAATGGAGTCAATAGGTGGTAGCTTTTACTTTCTAATGTTTATTGATGATTTTAGCAGGAAAATCTGGATCTATTTTCTCAGACACAACTTTGAAACTTTTGCAAAATTCAAAGAATTCAAGGCAGAATCTGAAAAAAAAAGTGGCAAATATATAAAAGCACTTAGGTACGATGGAGGAGGAGAATACAACTCCAATGAATTTGAAAATTTCTACAAATCACAAGGCATTATCATACAAACAACAACCAGGTATACTCCACAACATAATGGAGTGGCTGAAAGGAAAAATCAGACAATAATGAATATGGCAAGAACACTTCTCAAAGATAAAAGTTTGTCAAATATTTTTTGGGCTAAAGCAGTAGCATGCTCAGTTTATCTCTTGAATAGATCTCCAACCACGAGTATAAATATGAAAGTCCCTTAAGAAGCATGGAGTGGGACAAAGCTAAATGTTGCACATCTAAGGACATTCAGATGCATATCATATGCTCACATACCTTCCGAATTAAGGAAGAAACTGGACAATAGAAGTGAGAAATGTATCTTTACTGGATATAGTGAAACATCTAAATCCTACAGGCTTTACAATCCAATCTCCAAGAAACTAATTCTCGGCAGAGATGTAAAATTTATGGAACATCAATTCTGGAATGAATCAGAAAATCAACAACTGGACAGTCAAAATCCATTGCTACCAAGTTCTAAAAACACAGAAAATTCAGGACAACAAATACCTCTACCTGTTCTTCCAAGATTGCAGGTACAAGCACGATCTGAAAATTCTCAGGATAACTCAACTTCAAGCAGAGACTCATCCTCTGAAATTCAAAATTAGAGAACTCGAAGTTTGAGAGAAATCCATCAGTAGTTGGATGACTTTGAACAAAACAACCTTTTTTCTTTAATGTCATGTCAACCTACATCTTTTAAGGAAGCCGCTAAGGAGCCACATTGGGTTCAAGCCATGAACCAAGAAATTGACTCCATTGAGAAGAACAAGACATGGGATCTTGTTGATTTTTCAAGTCACATGAAAAGTATTGGTATCAAGTGGGTTTACAAAACTAAACTCAATGAAAAAGGGCAGATCGAAAAACACAAGGCAAGACTTGTTGCCAAAGGATTCTCACAATAACCTGGTAATGACTATGGTGAAACCTTTTCTCCAGTAGTAAGGTTAGACAGTATAATAACTCTATTGGCCATAGAAGCCCAACATAAATGGAAGGTATACCAGATGGATGTCAAGTCATCTTTCTTGAATGGTTTCTTAGATGAAGAATTTTAAGTCGATCAACCACCTGGATTTGAAGTCCAAGAGTAGCCAACCAAAGTATATCGGTTGAAGAAAGCCTTGTATGGCTTAAAGAAAGCTCCAAGAGCTTGGTACAGGAGAATTGACACTTATCTGATCAAAAGTGGTTTTAGGAGAAGTCAAAATGAGGCAACTCTTTACACCAAAACTGATCAACACGGTAACATTTCGATTGTATGTTTATATGTTGATGACATGATATATACTGGAAATCTTGAATTAACCAATTTTAAACATGCCATGCAATATGAGTTTGAGATGACATATCTTGGCATCATGAAATATTTTTAGGGATTGAGGTTGATCAATCAAAAAAAGGCATTTTTGTCTATCAGAAAAAGTATGCAGCAGACATCATCAAAATATTTTGCATGAAAGAATGCAATCTAGCAGAAATGCCTATACCGCTAGGCACAAAATTGAGCAAGAAATATGAAGGCCCTATAGTGGACCCTACCCTGTACAAAATTTTAATAGGCAATTTGTTGTATCTTATAGCAACTAGGCCTCATATTATGTATGCAGGCAACCTTGTTTCCAGATTCATGGAATCTCCCAAAGATGCTCACTGGAAAATTGTGAAACGGATTCTGAGATATATTGCAGGAACTCTCAATTTTGGCTTATGGTACACTAAATCTGATAGTAATCAACTATCTAGTTACACAGACAGTGATTTTACAGGTAGCCTAGATGATAGGAAAAGCACCCGAGGACATGTTTTTCACCTGGGCACGAACTTGATCTCATGGGCATCAAAGAAACAACCAATTGTATCAATATCTTTTGCAGAGGCAAAGTATGTCGTTGCTACCTCAGCTTCTTGTCAAGCTATGTGGATGAGAAGAATATTGAAAGATATGTCACATACAAAAAAAATCCAACTCTTATTTTCTCTGACAATACTTCAACAATAGCTCTATCCAAAAATCATGTGTTTCACAAGAAAAGAAACCACATTGGCACTCGCTTTCACTTCATCCGCGAGCTAGTCAATAATGGTGATATTGCACTTCAATTCTATGGTTCTCAATATCAACTCCCAGATATCTTCACAAAGCCATTGGGAAAATCTGTTTTTGATTTTTAGAGATAGCACTTGGGCATAATCAATGCTAATGTTTGTAATTGTTGAGTTTAAGAGGGAGTGTTAAATATAATGTAACCTCAACATGATGACTATAAACTGCCAGCTTTCTTGGCCAGCTGTACTTTCTTTTCGTGATTTTCTTGAGCCTATTTAGCTCATCTATTTTCCTTTTGCAAAAGACTTCTTTATTAACTCTTCTCATTGTACTTTCTCCTTACATTCTCAATATACTGAATACTATTTTTGTTCTATTCTTTCTCTATGCATTTCTTGCTTCACAATTTATCAGGTAAGAGGTCACAATGCAAACACTTCTGAAGTCAGGATGGAATCTAGAAAATTATAACGATGGTATGAAAGTAAAACGCAAGGTAATCATTAAGGAGTGTAACTGGATGCCAACACTGTAGTCCATAAAGAAAGAAATATCAGTAGCTATAGAGGCATGTTTGGAAACTTGTGCCAAACTATCGATTGTATTATTTTATGGTGTTTGTGTGGCCCTTGAGTTGTTACAAGAGTTGATGTGTCGTAATCTCAGAGCTAGGGCTATAGTTGAAATTTATTAAATAATTGCTCCATCTCATGACCAAAATCCATTTTTTTGTTGGACTGGACTATAGAGCTAACATATAAATAGGATGGCAAGGTGTAACCATTTAACCATTCAAATTCTTGTCTATGGATGTCTAGTTCTGTTGTAGAGACTTATCTTTCCTCAGTCTCTTATATTCTTTTATGGTCGTTCTTTCTAGATTGTTCATTGTAAACATAAGTAAAGGAAGAATACTACAAAATGTTTGCGAAATGAACGCACAAATTATTGACTTCATAAGAGTTATTTAAATGGTTACAAAATAGTTTTATCATTTCTGAACGGGAGTAACTGAGTAACTATCAACGAACGGTTTTATCAACAAATTTGTTAAGGTAAATTACAACTCCTAACACTCCCTCTTAATTTGGAGGATTACATTATTAATAATGCCTAAATTTTGACGTTGAAATTGAAAAACATCTCTTCCCAAAGGCTTAGTGAAGATATCAGCTAGCTGAGCTTTAGAACCACAAAATTTGAGAAAAAATTTCACCATTTTTTACGAATTCATGAATGGAGTGAAATTAAGTATCAATGTGTTTTCTTTTCTGATGAAACACATTATTCTTTGACAAGGAAATGGCAGAGTTATTGTCACAAAAAATCGAAATAGGTTCTTTTGTCGTATATCCAAAATCCATCAAGAGCCTTTTAATCCAAACTACATGAA
>ML821865.1:62287-97564 GCA_009831015.1 Picea engelmannii
TACATGGCTTTGTTGATGCAGACTGGGCTGGAGATTTGGATCGCAGAAGATCTACAAGTGGGTATGTGTTTAACCTATTTGGAGGAGCAATCAATTGGATGAGCAAAAGACAGGTTGTAGTGGCACTCTCAACTACAGAAGCTTAATACATGGAAGCCACTCATGCAAGAAAGGAAGCAGTATGGTTAGAAAGATTGTGTTCAGGTATTGGGTTGGTACAACAAGCAGTGAGATTAGACTATGACAGTCATAGTGCAATATTCCTGGCAAAGAACCCAGCTTATCATTCGAAGACAAAGCATATTGATGTTTAGTATCACTTTGTGAGAGACATGGTTGAGGAAAAGAAGGTGTTGCTGGAAAGGGTTGACACTTTGAAGAATGTTGCAGATTCATTGACAAAGTCTGTGAGCACAGAAAAGTTCTCTTGGTGTAGAGTAACAATGGGCATTGTTGCCCTGGATTGTTGACTATATAATCCCCTGGACCCCTGGATGCAAAGAAAACAACAAGTGGGAGAATGTTGGGTATGTGTTATATTCTTTGCATGTGTGTGTGTGTGTGGGTGCGTTAGATACGACAACTGCGTCTGGTGGGGCGGTTTTTGCTATTTTTAGCGGATTTGTAAATTAATCCCGGATTAAGGGATTAGGGATTAGGATTAGGGATTAGGGATTAGGATTAGGGATTAGGGATTAGGATTAGGGATTAGGGATTAGGGATTAGGGATTAGGATTAGGGATTATGGATTAGGATTAGGGATTAGGGATTAGGATTACCTAATGAATGACGTTAGGGTCAAGAATATAAATAAGTTTTACTTAGGGGACCGAGAGGGAATGGTAGAGAGGACGGTAGAAACAAGGAGAGTCCAGAAATTGTAAGGTTTTGTAAGAACTGTACTATTTTGTAAGTTGGTGATCCAGGTGGATATCGATGGCCACCCACCTTTTCCAACTGGCTCAAAACAATTTTCTGGCAATTTTGGCAATTTACTATTTTTAGCAATTTTAAACTCCGAGGGCCATTTTGACGGCCTAAATGAAGGTTTTTTGGGATCGATATTCTAAATGATATCCAAAGGCATAATTGAGCCCCCAAAATGAATCTCATCAACGATACCTTTCCAACGGGCTATCATACACCTAAAACATAGATCGTATGCAAAAGTTACGACCCAGGGAAGTTGATGTACTAACTTACCCAAACAGGGCCCACATGAATTTTGGCGCTTCATCTCATAGGGTTAGGTTTTTGGATGTCTAGGGTTTTTGGAATTCTGGTTTATTGTAAAAATGCATTCAGAGCCTCATTGTAATCATCTTCTTGTGAATGCGAGTAGCCATCACTTCTCTTCTCAAAGATAAGCTGCCACCATTTTAGCGAGTCTTTCACTCTATATTTTTATAGTCTCTGTACATTTTTTTCATTAATAGAAATTGTGTATTACTGTATATCTGTGTTTATGGTTGTATCTCTGATACATTTTTGTTATATCATTGAATATCTGTGATATCTCTGTGCATTTATTTATTATATCTCCGCTCTCATTTCATGCCGAAAATAATCTGGATCAGCTGGTGAGCTAAATAAGGAGTGAGAAACTCGATCTTGAGGGTTAGATCACAGGTTGAGGAGCCTGGTGTGATCTATTCAGCCTCACAGGGATCGGGAAGCCTGTGGAGATTATAAGATCCAAATTGTAAACACGCACGGTGTGAAATATTGTTGAGACATAATAAGAAGCTTGAGAGCCAGATATTTGTGGACGTATCCCGGGAGGGGGTGAACCATGGTAACATTTGTGTTATGTGATCGAATGTATGCATATCTATTGTTGTTAGGTATTGAATGCTAGATGAATGAATGAAGAACTAGTTAGATCTGATATTCTAAATGCATGAATAAGAAGCATTGTTTTAATCAAGAGGTTAGATTAGATAAATAAATATCACAAGGTACAATCACAGATCTCTACTCATTCCTAGTATGCAAGCACCTAATTATTGCAGCCACCCATAGAGCTATCTCAGGTGAGACTGTGCAGTACACCCTGCGTGTTGCGTTGCCTTCTAGTTTACCAGGGGGGGCGATAGTTTTAGAGGGTTTATTTGGAAGCTTGTTAAATTTGAACCGGGGTCAATCTATAACAGTGAGATAACTGATAAAGGAGAATAAACAATAACAAACCAACAAATGGTTATGTTGTCGATTGGTTGGAACGGGATCATACTGAGGGAATGAGATCTGTTGAAGACGCGTCAAAAGAATGTCAGATCGAATGACAAGACGTTAAGAGAATGAGAATATAGAAGGGGATGAGACCGTGGAATCCAACAAAGGTAGAGACAGAGAGCTGGTTGAAAAAAAAGGAGTTGGAGTTTGAGCAGAAAGGTGATAGAAACTCGAAGTTAACACTGCACAAATATCTGGACAGGTGTGTATTCAACGAATTGCATGAATTATTTTTCTGTGATTTTTTGCATGTGTTGCAGGAGTGGATATCAAGATTGAAAGACAGCCATCCTACAAATCAGATCAGATAGCTAGAGTGGAATCTAGAAGAGATCACACAGTTACAACAATTTAACAACAAATTTACGCGTGCAGTATATTTATGGTTAGACAACATTGTTGCGGGATTTATCACAGAATTTGCAATAGATACAGCGAAGTCTTCCAGTGCAGCAGAGAAAGATTTCTTAAGGGACCTCGAGGTAGGTATATCAGATCCCTATATACTTCCATTAAGATATTACTATATAACAAAGGTGTAATGACAATGGCTTCAGACAACTAAACGTCTCTACATGCATGTGGGAAGGGGGGAAGCACTGACATGAGAAGGAGAAATGGAGGAAGAAATGGATAAAGGAAAGAAGGAGGAGGCCTTGGACCCAATCATGATGGACAAAGACCATATCAAGTAGATCATGCAAACATCTGGAAGAACGCACAGTGGAGTACCCTACCAATATAAGATGAACACCAAGAAGAGGGTCGTAGCCACGAGGGAGGGCTTGGAAAGTGATGAAGAAGAGGTAGAGGATCTTCGGGATGTGGAGCAGATTGAGGAAATCTTACGTGAGACATATGAAAGGAAGACATAATATCCAAGAGATGGAATAGAAGGAAACACTCCTATCCATATCAGTGTCAGTGTGGAACCCATAAACCAATGTGTGACTAATACACCAATACAAATACCACCATTTAGACAACCGAATTTCGGGAGAAGGAAGACAATAGGAAGTATATCTACACAAGGAACGAAAACTCGGGGAGCCAGTTCAGGAAGCATTAGTCAAGTATCTACATCCCGCGGAGGTAGTAGTTCAACATTCAGGATGGCAGGACATGATCCCACCATCAGGTTGCCAGAATTCAAAGGACAGGCATTAGAGGACCCTGAGAAGCACTTGTTTATTTGTGAAAAGATCTAGGAAGAAAAATAGATCACATATGAGGACACTAAACTTGCGCAGTTATCCATCAAGCCAAGAGATCGCGCACTAGATTGGTACATGATCTTAGCTGCAAACAGTCCGCTAGGGACAACCAGAACAATCGGAGATATCAAAAAACTATTGATAAATGAATTCCAGAAGCCTATCTCATAGGATCAATACATGAATGAGATGATAGAGATTATACAAAAACCAGGAGAATCTGTGTGGGAGATTGACCAGAGATTCAAACGATTGAAGTAAAAACTAAAGTATTTCATGACTGATATGCAGCATAGGAATTTGTTTGTAAAATCAATGCTTCCACACTTGAAATACCCTTTGTGTCAATAGAAGTTTCAGACTCGGGCAGAGGCTCTGCAGGCATCCCTCCAACTGGAAGAGAACCAATATCAGAAGACAGATCCAACCATAAAGGAGTTGAAGGAGGATCTGAAGAACTTAACATTTCAGCTAAACCAGAACAAGGGTAAGGACAAAAGAGAAGTTGTTTGGTGTACCACATGTAGGATAGAAGGATACCATAACAATGAATTCCCAACATTCATGCAGTACATTGCAACAGGACTGTCAAACCCTTTTCCAATAGGAGGACTATGGTGCAAGATGTGTAAGAAACAAGGGCATGATCCATACAATTTTCCAATGATGCAGAAATACCAGACAGTACCCAAGAGTTCATATTGCAACTTTTGCAATTCAATAGGTCATGATGAAAAATATTGGAGGACCATGGACATGATGAGGGAAAGAACATCATATGCTTACAGGGTGTAGGCAGAAATGATGATCAGGCAAGCTACACTGCAGTTTAACCAAGTACCAGCCTAGTATAACATTGTGTAGCAACAGTATAACACTGCATAGAAACAATATACCATCGCACAGCCACACTATAATCTCGCGCAATATAATCAAGCGCCCCATTACAACACACCACGAGGAGATCAATATGGCTACAGAGGTAGAGGAATAGGAGGCTTTGGAAGAGGAAGAGGACCAGTGGTATGCCACAACTGTCAAAAACCAGGACACTATGCAAGAGAATGTCCACTTCCACCTGCGACATGTATGTATTGTCGCGCACCATATCATGACACAAAAGATTATCCCACACTAGTGGGGAAGATCCAGGAAAAGAGAAATTAGAACAATCAAAATGTTCAGTGGATTTCGGCAGAAGCAGGGGATGACGGAAGAAATATCAACATAGTTACACATGGAGGAGCTAAGACAGGAAATGACGCAGTAAGACAAGATCCATCACAACACCAATGGGTGAATAAGAATGTCGAACCGTAGAAGCAGTTTGATGTGCAAAACGAAAAGGAGATATTCAAGCAGGCCAAACAAGAATTCTTGAATCCATACCTTGCATCGACATCAACTGCACAACATACTTAGGAAGTACCAACATACGAGATGCCTCCAGTGTTGGATCACACTAAAGAAACACAACGACTAGGATAAGTAAGTACAATTAAGGCTTTTCTGCAATATTGTGTTAAACTAATAAATGATCCATCATTTATTAAAGTGTTACAAAATATGTTAGAAATATGTAGCACAGAGGTAGGAGGAAAGCTAGAATAGAAAACAGTTAATCATCTGCATACAAGGAGCAGAACAAGCAGAGAATTCAGATTGAACGCCAACATTGGAGATTTCAACATGGGAGATATTATATTGGATTTAGGATCTGAAGTAAATGTGTTACCCAAGAAGACATGGTAATGTATGGGAGATCCCACATTAGGATATTCACTTGTTCAGCTGAAACTAGCAAATCAACACAGAGTTCTACCAATTCGAAGGCTAAAGAGGGTGACAGTAGATCTGGATGGAGTGTGCACTAAAGCCGATTTCGAAGTGATAGAGATAGTGGATGGAACAACACCTTATCCAACATTGCCTGGCTTGGATTGGGCGTTTGAAAATTAGTCCATAATCAACTTTAAAATGAGGAAGATGACATTCAAGTCAGGAGAATAAAGAGACATTACGCCATTGGACCCATCAAAAGGGGAACAGTTTGTAGAACCCACTTGTTTAGACCTGGAGGAAATTAACCAATTGTACAGAACAACCGCATGAGAAGAATATTATGTGAATCCAACTGTAGATGGGGTACTCAATTGGAGAAGTATCATGTCATGCATGTCGGACTTAGATACAGGCTTAGAGAATTGGCAGCAGAGGTTACATGAAGTATCGACAAGAAGATGAGCAAGAATAAACCGTGTAGTAATATGGGTAGGTACGGAGATAAGAGAACCTCCCAACTTCCATGGGGTGAATGAATTAGAATCATTCTTAACAAGATATGAAGATGAAGTGTTATAAAATTAGAGGCTCCTAGCTATGGATATAACACTCAAGGCAACACATGCAATATGGTGGGATGTGCACAAAGAGACAGTCAAGGAATGGTACCAATGTAAGCGGTTACTATGCATCAGATTTAGCGCAACAGAAATATGACGGACATGGGGCACCAGCAGAACACTTAGAGAACTGTAGAAAACTATGGAGGATGACACCACCAGAATAATGGCCTCATCACTTTATTCACACATTAGAAGGAATTCCAGCAAACTGGTATACAGACCAGGAATTGCGCAGAGGAACTATGGACTAGATAGTATTACAACATAATTTTACAGTCACTTTCTCATTTGAACATGAGAACCCCAACATAGACTCAACACTCAAACAAATTAGAGGGGTGATATTCGTTAAAGAACCGTAAGTTGAATGTATGACAAAAGATCAACAGCAGAACAAACATACAGTAAAAGAACTATTATCATGCTACCATGTGTAGGAAGAAGCACCAAATGAAGATGACCCGCACAACATTCAGATAGCATAAGGTGAAGGTGAAAGAGAGGTGGAAGGCCCACCTCTGGAATCAGAAGTATTTTTTGTGCCGATCAAGGTGAATAAAGTCAACATTGGGATAGTTGAGAATCCCAAAATGGCCAACATTAGAGACTATTGGGATGAGAAAACAATAAAAAGCATAACAGTGTTATTGCGCGAGTACAACAACTTGTTCCCAACAACATTCACGAAAATTAAAGGCATCGCAGGAGAGCTAGGTGAAATAAAGATACCTCTCATAGCTAAGCCAAGACCGATTAGACATAAACCATATAGACTAAACCCAATATATAAGCAATAAGTGAAAGAAGAAATTGACAGGATGTTGGAGGCTAGAATCATAGAACCAGTAGAGGAATCTGAATGGGTAATCCCTATGGTAGTTCAGGAGAAGAAGCAGAGAGGGATAAGGATATGCATCGATCTGAGGAAGTTGAATGATGTGTGCCTACATGACCTTTTCCCTGCCCCTTTCATTGACGAGGTGTTGGAGAATGTAGGAGGTTGGGAAGCTTACTCGTTCACCAATGGATTCTCGGGATACCATTAGATCAAGATATCCCCAAAAGACAAGTACAAGACCACTTTTTCCATAGAATGGGGATCCTACCAGTACATAGTCATGCCTTTTGGACTGAATAATGCACCAACGATATTTTCTAGAGTAGTCATAGTTTCATTCAAAGAATTCATCCACCATTTTCTAGAGGTATATCTGGATGATTGGACATTCTACAGTTTGTTGAAACACCATGTAGAGGTGTTGAGGCTAATGTTATAAAGTTGAAGGCAATGTCAGATATCTTTAAACATCAAAAATTGCATCTTCGGAACACCCTTTGGGATACTATTGGGTCATATAGTGTGCAAACAAGGCTTGCCAATAGATCCTACCAAGATTGAAGTAATTGTTAATCTACCGCCACCAAAATCAATGTGTCGGTTAAGAGCAACATTGGGACACACAGGATACTACAAGAAATTCATAAAAGGATATGCGTAGATGATTTGGGATCTTTTCATCGAGTAGCTTATAAAGAATTTCATTAAATGAGCATAAATTAAAGTGCACCATTAAATAAGGAAAAGCTCAAAAATGAAGAGACATAAGCATCAGATATGAACAGAAAAACTTGATAACGGAGTTCGTCCCTAGTGAACTACGTCTTCGGGTCCTTCTCTCAAATGGGTAGGCTTTTTCATTAACTCAACAAAAGAATTTGGTAAAATACATAAGTATACCTCATTCTCAAATCAAGCTATAGAAATAATGCTCAGATCAGAAAAATGATAGCACCATTGAAGTCGTGGCATTGAATTACCCAAAAATGATTGTCTCCACGCCTCGATCTGACTCTGGCACTCCCAGACCCAAGAAGAAATTTGTCTCGATTTTTGTGCCCCTCTGCAACCTGAAATTAATGACTATACGTGTCTCGAACTGTGTGCCCACATTGTACCACACGTGTACCCCCTCCTGAGCTCTGGGAAGATGCTCCTTTTAAACTTTTTCCACAAACGTTATTAACAACATAGGTCATTCGCCTATTGGTTTGGGCATGAATGTTAAGGCGTAGTGTGGGGAGGAGGTCCAGGGGTCAAACCCGTGGGCCTCCCCCTTTTGGTTTGGTTTGTTGTAAATATATATAAATATAAACAAAGGTTTCTCCACCAACTTTGGCGGTGGCGCTATCTAGGATTCTAACGATAATATGTAGCCGAATTTGGCGTGGTCCACTAGATTTGGTAGACCCGCCAAACCATTATTTTTCCAAAAATCGGATACAGGCTGTCATTGGGCATTTTCCCACTGCCACGTGGCAGCCCCTAATTGGGCCATGTGGCAGCCTCTGATTTGTCCACTACTCTATCAACATGTCATGTCAGTGCCACGTCATCGTACAGACATCACGTCATCATACGGATTCCATTTCACTGTCAACTCTCAATGCCATGTCACAGTACAGATCGTACGGACTGCCACGCGGCACAATCCTATTGGTCCACGGATCGGTCCGAAAGTGTCAAATCTGGGTGACACGTGGCAGCCTCTGGTGCTGCCATGTCACCATATTGAAGTCAACATGACACGTGTCACCTTCTTCTCCTTCCATGTGTACTAATGGATGATGACATCATCCATACGAATGTTGATGTAAGCAATGTGGATGCTAACTCATCCGCCTGTTGACTGGGCTAGGTTGACCAAACTTTGACCACGAATATCTTTTGATCTGTAACTCTGTTTGAAAATTCATTTGCGTCGTTAGAAATATTTCAATGTTTTCTTCGCGATAATGTCATTTTCACTAAGCTTTGGGAACTTTTGAATTTTTTCCCTTTCTCTATCTACTGAGGCCATTCTAAGCGTCCTGAGTTGCTTCTGTGAGTTCTGAGTTGTTATTAGCCTTCTTTGGATCCTTTTTGGATCACACCTTCCCACTGAGAGCTTTTTGGACCACCAAAAGCTTTCATCAATCAATAGATAAGTGAGGGAAGAGTCCCTTCACTTTATCCTTCTCAATCCATTTTCCCTTGCTTGGATGTGTGCCCTTTAAGCTTACTCGAAGATAATCAACATCACCCCTATGTGAAGTCCTCTTCCCTCTATCCAGGATGATATCTTCATTTAACTCATCCAAGTACTCAGGAGAAAATTCATCAACTGAAGGTATTGAAACTTCCTCATCCTAATCCATGATCGTGGGAGGATCAAAAAGTTTCAAGTTCTCTACGTTCACAACTGAGTAAATCTTCATATAAGGTGGAAGATCTGGACGAAAATCATTGGTACCACTTTTCTCAAAGATAGTGAAGGGTACATAATGAATGGGCTTGAGTTTCTTGCCTTCACCCTTCAATCTCTCATCGTTGATGTGAAGCCATACCCGGTCTCCAACCTAGAACTGATGATCAACCCTGTGCTTGTCATGTCGAACTTTATATTGTGCTTGACTTTTCTCCAATTGTTCCCTGACTATCTGGTGCACCTGTTGGATCCTTTGGATGAACTTGTGGGCTTTGTCCTCTGTTCTTTCTTCATTCACATCGATATCTCTCACATACATCAAGTCCAAAGGAACCTTGGGTAGGTACCCAAAACATGTCTCAAAATGTGAACTCTAAGTGGAGGAATGAAAGGCTCGGTTGTAGGCATGTTGTACATAGGGTATTTGTTCATCCCATAACTTGGGATGCTTGTTGCAGTAACCTAGAAGCAAAAGTACCATTGTTCTATTTACCATCTCTGTTTTTTCGTCAGTCTATGGATGGAAAGCAGTGCTCCTCTTCAATTTGGTGTCCATAATTCTCCACAAGCTTGTCCAAAAGTCCCTAAGGAATTGAGTATCTCGATTTGAGATAATGGATGTGGGTAACCCAAATTGAACCCAAACATACTAAAAGAAGAGATTAGCATTCTGCTCAGTAGTGATATGCTTTTTACATGGCATCAAGATACACATCTTGCTTAACCTATCCACTACAATATACAAATAGTCATGACCCCCTTTGGTCATTGGTAAACCCCCTGCAAAATCCATGGAGATACTTTCCCATGGATAGGATGGAACAAGAAGTGGTGAGTATAGCCCCAATTTTCTATTAGTGGGCTTATAATTAGAACACATCACACACCCCTTTACATATTTAGTTACGATTGTTTTCATTTGAGGCCAGTAACAAAACCTCTGCAAATGAGCCATAGTTTTTCCTACCCCAAAATTCCCAAACAAAAGAGAAGTGTGAGCTTCTCCTATTACATGGACTTGTTCACTTGTAGGAATACATAGCTTTCCAATATGGTAGAGTAGTTTTCCCTGCAGACAATAGTTCTCTACCTGTGCACCATGGGTTAGCTTCTCATATACTTCTTTAAAATCTTCATCAATTGCATATTTATCTACATATCTATCATGAGATAAAGAAGCATTTTTCAAAATAATAGAAGCAATAATAGGAGGTCTAGAAAGCATATCGGCTACCTTGTTACTTGTACCCTTTTTGTACTTGATTACCAAATGAAATTGTTGTAGAAAACCCATCCATCTGTAGTGTCGATATTGTTGCAGTTTGGTTTGTGCTTGAAGATACTGTAAGGGTTGGTTATCAGTGTGTATGATTGTTTCCTTTCCTAACAAGTAGTGCTTCCATTTCTTTACGCTTTGGAATAATGCATACAACTCTTTATCATATGTAGGATAGTTAACAACAGCTTGGTTAAAAGTTTCAGAGTGGTACCAGATCGGCTTACAATATTACATCAATACTGCACCCACGACGTATCTGATGGCATCTATCTTGATCTCAAAAGGTTTTTGAATATTAGTCAGTGCTAATACTGGTGCAGTATTGATCTTCTCCTTTAAAGTGTCGAAGGTTTTTTGTTTCTTTCCTTCCTACTGAAAAGTGTTCTTCACACTGGTTAAGGCATGCAAAGGAGCTTCTATAAAGGAGAAGTTTGAAATGAACCTCCTCCAATACTGGACTGCACCTAAGAAGCTATGAACCTCGGTTACACTTTTTGGCTCAGGCCAATTTACAATTACATCAATTATAGAAGCATCAATTTTTAATTGTCCTCCTCCTACAATATGACCTAAGTACACAAGTGAAGTCTTGCCAAATTCACATTTAGACAATTTTACATACAACTTTTCCCTATGCAAAGTATCCAATACTTGCTTTACATGCCTCACATGTTCATCCCAAGTCCCGCTAAAAATAAGAATTTCGTCTAAATATACAATCACGAAATCATCTAGGAAAGGCCTGAATACATCATTCATCACATGCATGAAAGTTGTCGAAGCATTACAAAGCCCAAATGGCATAACTAAGCAATCAAACAATCCATGTTTGGTTTTAAAGGTTGTTTTCCATGCATCTTGTTTTGTGACCCTAATTTGATGGTATCCACTATGCAAATCCAACTTCGTGAAATAAACAACATTCTTTAAATGATCAAGCAAATCATCTATACGAGGAAGAGGGTATCGATTTTTCATCGTGATTTTATTTAAGGTCTGGTAATTGAAACACATTCGCCATGTGCCATCTTTCTTTGGCACCATCATGATTTAATAACCACAAGGAGATGAACTAGGCCTGGTGACCCCCTGATCCAATAAGCCCTGTACCTACTTCTTGATCTTTGTCATCTCCACAACTGACATCTTGTACATGCCCACATTAGGAAGAGGAGAATCTTGTTGAAGATGTATTTCATGTTGTATTTCCCTCTTAGGAGGTAACCCATCTGATTCCTAAGAAATATCATCATACTTAGAAACAATATCAACTAATTCCTTCTTATGGGAAGGATCACATCCTTGGAAAGCGTTGGGTGTCCCGACATATTTCTCTCTTACGACCATGAGTACATATCTCTTATTAGTGTTTATGAGTCTTTTCATTTTCCCTGTACTAACAAGTGTTGTGTTTACCCTCATGATGTGAGATCTAACAATATATTCCACTCCCCCCTTAGTAAGGTGGTATTTGTTCTCATGACGAAATAAGACTGGTTTTCTATCATAAATATAAGATCTTTCCAACAGTATTCCACATATATCAAGTGGTACAACATCAAAATCCACTTCATCAATCAACTTTGAAGCAATAGAAAATCTGACCCTAGATTGTTTGGTGACATTAAGTTTTGCTTTATCACATAGCCAGCCAAGAGGATAAGGCTTCAGATGTGATTTCGTTTCAAGACCCATCTTCTTGAAAAGTGCTTCAGATATTAAGTTTACTTGGGAACCTAGATCAAATAATGTATCTATCTTAGTGTGTTTATATACAACTCTTATCTGAAATGATTCATTCCTCTTTTGTTCATCATCATGAGATTCATTATTGGAACTTGAACTAGCATGAAGGGAATCTTTACCTTGTACTCCAACCGTTGTGATATTTCCTTCATCTCCTGAATCGGAACAAAGATCTTGTTGCACTGTAGCAATGGTTTTGTCTTCCCCTTTCCACCGAATTGTTTCAGTCTCTTCTTTGGATGTAGTTTCCAACAGTGTTCATCATCATGACCGCTTTTCTTGCAATGAGTGCAAGATGGCTTTCCTCCTTCTCTCGTCACTGTGGAAGTCTTCTTGTCCTTCCTTTTAAACTTCTTGAAAGGTTTATGGGGATGATTGGAAGGTTTCTTTGTGGGATCTTCTTGAACATGATTTCCCCTATTCTCGAGGTGATTGGCTTGCACACAAACTTCGTCAAGACTAGTGTGGTTAAACAAGAGTAAAGTATGACGAATATAATTGTGAAGTGTGCCAATATACTTCATTAAAGTTTCATAAGAATCCAAAGTAATGTTTAATGCAAGAGATTTCTTCCTAAATTCTTATGTGAAACTTTGTACAGTTTGACCTTTACTTTTCCTTAAAGTTCACCATTCCATCATTGCTTTATGTAAATAACTCAATGGATAAAATTTCTTCCTTATTACTGATTTAAATTATGACCATGAGGAAATAATATTACCACACTTACTTTTGTCATGAAGATTTCTCTCCCACCATACGAGAGCGGTGCCTTCCAATCGAAGAGAATTCAGTTGCACTTTAACTTCCTCTTCATCAATATGTTGAACATGGCAATATACTTCAACCTGTCATATCCAAATATCTAGATTTTCAAAATTGGCATCTCCATTAAACATAGGTAAAGCAAATTTTACATCAAGCTTTAATAATGGTTTCTTAAAAGAGGCTTTGTGGCTGGAATGATGAGAATTATCAGAGGAAGAAGAACTAGAACTTGAAGGTGAAGATGGAGGCTCAGGAGGATATCCTCCAGCCCCTTGGTTTATCGAAGCATCATAATCAGCATGCACTTCCTTTTTCTTCCCTTTCTTCTTCATCCTCTTCTCATAATATGCATACATTCATTCGACCATTTCTGACATGCGATAAAAGACCATGTGAAAGTTTTTCTCATGTTCATCACGCTTGTCTTATTCTGCCATTTTCTTCCATCGGGATGCACAACCAACTTCGGGATTGAAAGTCTTAAGAGTTCCTTCACATTGCTTATGCTTGGCCCTAGTAAGCATTCACACTCAACAATTCAAGTCAAGGATGACTGCTCTGCTTCCAACATGATCCGGGATATTTTCATCGAGTGACTTATAAAGAATTGCATTAAATGAGCATAAATTAAAGTGCACCATTAAAGAAGGAAAAGCTCAAAAATGAAGAGACATAAGCATCAAATTTGAACACAAAAACTTGGTAATGGAGTTCGTCCCTGGTGGACTAGGTCTCTGGGTCCTGCTCTCAAATGGGTAGGATTTTTCATTAACTCAACAAAATAATTTGGTAAAATACATAAGTATACCTCATTTTGAAATCAAGTTGCAGAAATGATGCTCAAATCAGAAAACAGATAACACCACTGAATTCGTGGCATCAAATAACCCAAAAATGATTGTCTCCACGCCTCGATCTGACTCTGGCACTCCCAGGCCCAAGAAGAAATTTGTCTCATTTTTTGTGCCCCTCTGCAACCTTCAATTAATGATTGTACTTGCCTCGAACTGTGTGCCCATGTCATACCACACGTGCGCCCCCTCCTGAGCTCTAGGAAAATGCTCCTTTTGAACTTTTTCCCCAGGCGTTAATAACAACATAGGTCGTTGGCCTATTGGTTTGGGCGTGAATGTTAAGGCATAGTGTAGGGAGGAGGTCTCAGGTCAAACTCGTGGGCCTCCTCCTTTTGGTTTGGTTTGTTGTAAATATATATATATATATAAACAAAGGTTGCTACGCCAACTTTGGCGGTAGAGCTATCCAATATTCTAACAATAATATGTAGTTGGATTTGGCATGGTCCGCCAGATTTGGCAGACCCACCAAAATATTTTCCAAAAATCGGATATGGGTTTTCATTGGGCATTTTCCCACTGCCATGTGGCAGCCCCTGATTGGGACATGTGGCAGCCTCCCATTCGGCAACTGCTCTGTCAGCCTGCCATGTCAGTGCCACATCGTCGTATGAATTCCACGTTACTGCCAACTCACCATGCCATGTCACTGTATGGACTGCCACATGGAACAATCCTATTGGTCCATGGATCGGTCTAGAAGTGTCAAATCTATGTGACGCATGGAAGCCTCTGGTGCTGCCACGTCACCATGATGGCGTCATGTTGATGTTAGCATGACACGTGTCACCTTCTTCTCCTACCACGTGTATTGTATGGAAGTTGACATCCTCTGTACGGATGTTGACGTCAGCACTACGGATGCTGACTCATCCCCCTATTGACTGGGCTAGGTTGACCAAAATTTGACCACAAATATCTTTCAATCCATAACTCTGTTTGACGAGTTGTTTGCATCGTTAGAAATCTTGCGATGCACTCTTCGCGATAATGTCATTTTCACTGAGCTTTGGGAACTTTTAATGTTTTCCCTTTCTCTATTTGTTGAGGCCATTCTTAGCATCATGAGTTGCTTCTGCGAGTTTTGAACTGTTCTTAGCCTTCTCTGGATCCTTTTTGGATCAACAGGTCATTGCGCCAATGGAGAAATTGTTGATAAAAGATAGCAAGTTTCAATGGAATGAGGACTATCAGCGAGGATTGGACACTCTAAAAGAGAATATGGTAATTGCACCAATACTAGTATTCCTGGATTGGGAAAATACATTCCATGTGCATGTAGATTCATCAACCATAGCACTTGGAGTTATTCTGGTGCATCCAGGAATGGGGGAATTGGACCATCCTATAGCATTTGCTAGCAGAAAAATGTCAGGGTCAGAGAAGAATTGCAATACCACAGAAAGAGAAGGCTTAGCTATGGTCTATGCACTTCAGAAGTTCAGGCATTACTTACTCGGCAAACATTTTAAGATGTTTACGGATCATTCAGCGCTTAAATACCTAGTCAATAATCCAATGTTGGGGCGGAGAATTTGTATATGGTTATTGTTGTTCCAGGAATTTGACTTTGAAGTAATAGTCAAATTGGGGAAGTTGAATGCAGGACCTGATCACCTGTCAAGGATCACCAATGGAGAGGAACCTACGAATCTGGAGGAAAACTTCCCTAATACATAGTTATTATCAGTCCAAATAGTTGATGAGTATTTTGCTGACATCATCCAATACTTTAGTATAGGGACTGTGCCACAAGAATTCAACACTACGCAGAAGAAAAATCTGGTAGTCAGAGCCGCATACTATCAATTGATTGTTGGACACTTATACAAGATGGGTGTAGACAGCATCTTGAGAAAATGTGTACTAGAACATTTAAGACCTAGGATTTTAGCAGAGGCCCGTGAGGGAATAGCAGGAGGACATTATGCAGGAAAAGCTACCGCGTGGAATGTATTGTGCGCAGGACTATGGTGGCCAACTGTTCACAGAGATTCAAAGGACTATTGTCAGAGATATGATGTATGTCATAGGGTTGGTAAACCCAATATACGGGATGAGATACCCCTAAGGCCACAAGTAACCTTGCAAGTATTCGACAAATGGGAAATAGCCTTTGTGGGACCAATTAACCCACCATCAAAAAGGTCAGAAGCAAGCTATATTATTACTGCAACAAAGTACTTAACAATATGGGAAGAATCAGCACTATTAAAATATTGCAATGTAGAGACAACAACACAATTCTTGTTTGAGCAAGTGATCACTAGATTTGGATGCCCAAGGATTTTGATGAGTGACCAAGGCACTTACTTCATTAACAGCACTATTAAGGCTATGACTTAGGAGTTTGAAGTCTATCATCAAAAGAGTACACCATATCACCCTCAAGCAAATGGAACAGTGGAAGCCTTTAATAAGATTCTAGAGAATGCACTGACAAAGATCCGCAATGTCAACAAGGACAATTGGGACTTGAAAATACCAGCAGTACTATGGGCATATAGGACCGCATGTAAAAAATTGACAGGGCAGACACCATTCAGATTGGTGTATGGACAAGAATCAGTGGTGCCATTAGAATTTTTGGTACCTAGTATGTGCATAGCAGTAATTACGAACATGACAGAGCGAGGCACAGTATAGGAAAGGCTAAATCAACTAATGATCATGGAAGAAGATAGGATTCTAGCAGAGTTTCACCAAGAAGTACAGAAAGAAAGGGACAAAGCTTGGCATGATAGACATATCGATTCTCATGCTACCATCATATCAAGATAGCCCCATAAGACAGGTACAAGACCACTTTTTCCACGGAATGGGGGTCCTACCAGTACACAGTCATGCCTTTTGGACTAAAGAATGCACCAGCAATGTTTTCTAGAGTAGTCATAACTGCATTCAAAGAATTCATCCACCGGTTTCTAGAAGTATATCTGGATGATTGGATAGTCTACAATTTGTTGAAAGACCATGTAGATGTGTTGAGGCTGATGTTAGAAATATGCAGGCAGTTTCAAATATCGTTAAACATCAAAAAGTTCATTTTCGAAACACCCTTTGGGATACTATTGGGTCATATAGTGTGAAAACGAGGCTTGCTAGTAGATCCTGCCAAGATTGCATTAATTGTTAATCTACCACCACCAAAATTAGTACGTCAGTTAAGAGCAACATTGAGACACGCAAGATACTATAGGAAATTCATAAAAGGATATGCACAAATCACTGCACCAATGGAGAAATTGTTGAGAAAAGATAGCAATTTTCAGTGGAATGAGGATTGTCAGCGAGGATTGGACACTCTAAAAGAGAAGATGGTAACTGCACCAATATTAGTATGCTCGGATTGGGAAAAGACATTCCATGTGCATGTAGATGCATCAGCCATAGCACTTGGAGTTATTATGGCACAGCCTGTTGGCGACGGAAGTCACTCCTGGATTGCTAACAGGAGCAGAGCCCGACGCGCATCAGTTTTATGTCACGTTTGTTTATAGATGGGTGATCGAATGGAGGTAAACTCAAAAAAATAGTGTTCCAACTCTGAAACCAGGCCAGGTATGCATGATCAAGTGAGGTCTTGCATAAATTTCAGATAGTGAGTTGTAGTAAAGGGTGAACAGGCGGAAGACTTATACAAGAGAAAAGCGCAGGTCTGTTATAAACAGCAGGTTTCTAACAAACTGTAGAAGGAGGCATTCAAACACAAGATCGGCTTACATTCAAACGCAAAGCTAGAGGACACAATTATGTAATCATAAATCCTTTATCATAACAGAACTGCAATAATTTGCACGAGTCAATCGTTCACGAACCCTCTTAGCATGAGATGAAAATTAGACGGAGTAAGAAGAACTGTCTGTCATAAAACAAGAAATCTCATATACAGATGCATAAGCTGAAAGCTAGAATAGTTGTTAAAACATTACAGTAGGGAACTATGCTCAACCATCGATCCTTACAAAATGGCAAAAATGCCTACATATACTCTTCCCTTCCTTTCGCCCAGTAGAGGCGTCTCAGAACTTTCAATGTGTGTCGTCTCCTCAATCAAATATGTCCTTTGTTTCACTGTCATACACCTCTTTAGTTCAGCATGGCTCATGCCAGGGGGTAGCTGGGCCCTTTGAATGCTGAATTGGCATTTGCAGGTTCCTCTGGTGAGTTGAAGACTCGGTGTGGCCTTCCTGAAGAGAACCGGTACAGGGGACCCTCTCGGGTAGACTTTCAGTCGGGACCTCCATACTCTACAATAAATGAGTGATGCGAGGTTTCACCCACCCTCTCTCTTCTTTATCCATTCTGAGCAGGTATCGAGATCCAGATCACGTCGAACTGGAGTCTGAAGAGCATAGTGTCCCCCTTCTGAGACTTAATTCGGAACCTTCGGCCAAATGAAAATGAAAACGCCCCTCTTCAATACCTCCTTCTTGATGACCAGGCGCCAAAACCATGGGCCCGACTCTGGGCGCTTTCGGAACTTCGGGATTCGGGGCTTTGAGGGGTGAAGTGATGAGGGGATCTCACCGCGTCAATTCCCGAACGCCGACGTGAAGTAGATACGTGCCACGCGTCCTTCGGATGGACGGCCCAGATATTATTTACTATTATAAAGAGGTTGTCCCCCCTTTTACCCGCTTGCTTGATATGACCTGGGGCTGAGACCCTGGGCTTTGATCGAAGGGTGCTTTGGAGTTTCGTCGATTGACACTTCCAAGTGCAATGAGCTGAGAGCTCCCTGTTTCCTGAAACCCCGATCCGCGATATGCCGACAGGCTACCACCTGTCCCGGTGAGATCGGACGGTCCAGATTTGTTTTGAACCATGGCGCTTCCCCTTGCTAGACCCTGGGCAACTGGTCGGCCCTGAAAAACCCGATGGCCATCGATCCGCTTCTATGGATGGGTCTCGGCCACCGATGGCAAAAATTTGCCCGCTCGCTTGACTTGCTGCTAAAAAACGGGATTCTCTCGTGCTATGCTCTGGTGCTTCCCGTGCAAACTGCAAACTTGGGTACGCCTAATCCCGAGACAAGAAATATCGCTAACATTAGGCTCCATGGGGGATAGAGTCATCCCTACGATGCTCTAAGAACTCCTTCTGCAGCTTCAGTGCCTTGCTATTGGGATATGGAGTCACCTATTAAGCCGAAAACATGTAAAAAGAAAATATGCAACGGTAAAAAGGACAATATTTACAAACAGAGGAGCCGTCTAAGGCTCAAATAAAACATTTTTTCAGAAAATGCCCATTCACTGGGCTGTTGAAAACCTCTTCACCCTCTAGATCCTACAACTTGTATGTATTGTTGGAGAAAATCTCAGATATTTTGAAGGGGCCGATCCAGAGGGCGTCGAACTTGTTTTGTTTGCCTTTATCCTGTCTGGGTGCGTCCCACTTAAATACCAAATCCCCGATCTCGAACTCCCTCTTCTTGACCTTCCTGTCAAAAGCTTGTTTGATCTTCTACTGATGACTATAAGCTGCGCCCCTCACTTGTTCTCTGATCTGCTGCACTTCCACTATCTGATGAATTCTTCTGATCATATGATCTGGTTCTCCCTCGTAGTATTGAAAGAACTTCGCCACAGGTAAGGCGAGTTGGATAGGGAAAACCGCCTCTGCTCCGTAGACTAGTTGAAACGGTGAAGTGCCCAGAGACCTCTTCGTTGTGACACGATCGGCCCATAGAGAAAATTTCAACTTTGAATCCCAGGCCCTTTGGTTGTCCTCCAATATTCTTTTAATGATCCTTATCAGGCTTTTGTTGGAGGACTCTGCTAAACTGTTGCCTTGGGGATAGTAGGGCGTGGAGTGAACTAGTGATATCTGGAACTGTTCGCAGAACTTAATTAGAGGCTCCGACTTGAAAGAAGCAGCGTTATCGGTGATGATCCTGCTGGGACAGCCAAATCTGGCTATGATATCCTCCAGGAAGCTAATAACTACTTTGTGTGATGTGCTTCTGGTGGGGACAACTTCTATCCATTTGGTGAAATAATCTGTTGTTGTCAGAATCCATCTGTGTTGACCACTTGAGGGAGGATGAATTTCTCCAATGAAGTCCAACCCCCACTACTGAAAAGGGGCTAGAGATACTATAGGCTTTAATGGCAGCGATTTGAGCTGTTGTTTTCCTGAGAACTTTTGACATTTGGTGCAAGCGCTGATCTCCCTGCAAACATCGGGGAATAAAGTGGGCCAGTAATACCCATCCCGGAGTATCTTGTGGGTTGTGGTCTTCCATAAATGATGACCTCCGCAAAGGCCGCTATGAAAATCAAACGTAACCTTTTGGGCCTCCTGCGAGTCTAGGCATCTCAGAAATACCCCTAGAGGGTCTTTCCAGTACAAGGTTTGGTCAATGAGGCAATACTTGACCGCCTTGAGCTTAAGAGCCCTCGCTTTACTTTTTCTCATTCCATCGGGGGGCTTCAACTCCTGCAAAAAATACAGAATATCACGATACCAGGCACATTCTGCCAGCAATAAGCCATCTTGAGAGCATTGGCTGGGCGATTCAGCTTGCTGAGATCCTAGGCGAGTATTGATGAAACTAACTCCCAAGGCTTCGCAGTTGGATTCAGCCAATAGCTTGGCTAAACCTTGCCCCTTAACCAACTTGGTGGGTTTTATTTCTAAATCAAATTCCAGAATTTTTGCGATCCATCGGCCTCTTTTCCCATCTACGTCGGGCTGCACAAGGATGTCCTTCACAGAAGATGAAGGAACATATGTTGTTACTTTTGAATGCAAGACATAGACTCTGAAAGCTTTAAGAGATTTCACTAAGGCATAGGCCTGCTTCTCCATGATTTCATACCTGCTCTCTGCGTCTCTTAACGCCCTGCTGAAGAAGGCGATGGGCTGCTCACGCCCTTCCTCATTTTTCTGCAATAAGAACGCCGCCACCGTATCAAAAGAAGCAAAGAAGAAAATTAGGAACTCTTTGGAATAGTCAGGACCGATAAGCACAGGTGCCTCAGTCAATGCCCTTTTTATTTGGTCAAAAGAGGCCCTGGGCTCAGTGGTCCATTTCACTTCGTTTCCCTTCCTGAGCATGGTCGTGATGTGTTTCACTAGCTCGAAAAAATTTGAGACAAACCTCCTCAGAAAATTAATTTTCCCCAAAAAGGCCTGAACCTCTTTTTTAGACCTGGGAAGTGACAAGGCTTGAATTGCCTCCACCCTGCTGGGATCAATTCTCACTCCCTCTGTCGATATTATATGTCCCAATAACTTCCCTTCCTGCATAGCAAATAGGGACTTCTTGGGATTCAGGGAAAGACCAAACCTCCGGCATTTCGAGAAAACTCTCCTTAAGTGGCAACGGTGCTCCTTATCAGACCTGGAGAAGACCGTGATGTCATCTAGGTAGATCACTACAAACTGGTATTTTTCTCCGATGAAGGCTATATCCATGGCTCACTGAAATGTTGATCCTGCATTCATTAGCCCGAATGGCATTTTGGCATACATGAATGTGCCCCAAGGAGTGGTGAAGGTTGTCGTCTCCCTGTCCTCAGGCATGACCGATATCTGATTATAGCCAGAAAACCCATCGATCATGGATATCCTGGATGCACCAGTTACCCTCTGCAATATATGTTCCATTTTAGGTAGGGAGTAATTATCTTTCTTTGAGCTTCTATTCAGGTTCCTGAAATCGACACAAAGCCTGATTTCTCCGCTTTTCTTCCTGACTGGGACCAAATTGGCTACCCACTCGGAATATCTCAAGGGGACAATGATTTGTGCATCCAACAACTTTTTAACTTCCTTCTCCATGACGAGAAGCAACATGGGATTTATCTGTCTTAGCTTCTGCCTGAATGGCCTAGCCTCTTCCTTCAACGGGATCTTGTGCTCGATGACAGATGTGTCATACGTCTTGAGGTCTTCGTATGTTCATGCAAACACATCGGCGAACTCTCGCAACAACTGCGTATATTCGGCCCTATGTTCTCTGGTCAAACTGCTTGACAATTTGACGAATCTAGGCTCCTCCTATGAACCAATGTTGCACTCAGTTGTATCGGCATATTCATTTGAGACCTTGCCCTTTACTGGCACATCATTCCCATCGAACAATCTTTCTAAAGGGACAAGTCCTCTCGGAATGTGATTGTTGGGCAGCTGAATGATCTGATGATTAGCGATTTTATTTACAAACTCCTCAGGACGAGAGTCACCTTCCAGGTCGGGATCCTGATCAATATGCAACGCAAAAAATTCGTCAACTGATTGGAGAAACCTTTCGAGTTCCGAATCATCCTCGAACACCTTCCAATGCTTGACATTGTCCGGCACCGAGGGCCTATATCTTATATCAACATCATTTTTTACCATAGGCGGCAGAGGAAATTTGAGCAAACTAGCTGAGACAGCTAAAGAATCGGCCAAAGTATTTTCTCCCCTCGGAATGAAAGAAATGTTAAAAGCCAAGAAGAAATTATCAATAAGGTCCCATACTTCATTCCGATAATTCTTGAGTTGGGGATTATGGGCACGATAATCATTCCTTACCTGCTGAATAATCAACTCAGCATCTCCGAATATTGTTATCTCTTTAATTCCCATTTCCTTTGCGGCCCTCATACCTAGAACAAGAGCTTCATACTCTGCCACGTTGTTGGTGGCTTCAAATTCTGGCTTGTAAGACAGGGACACGACTTCTTGACAAGGTGATATGAAAACCACTCCAGCGCCAGCGCCTTCGCTAGAAGAAGCTTCGTCAAAAAACATCTTCCACACAGGGGAGCTTTGAGGGGAAATCGGATGATCAGGGTTGGGATGTTTTCTGATTAGTAAAGAGCTTTCAGGGGCATCGGTAAGCTACAGCAAACTAGACCCCAAGTCGGTGTCAAGTGCAAAGATGGGGTGATTGGTAGGGTCTACTTCATCACTGACAATATAGGCTAGCTGGGCTTCTCTGTATAATCTCCTTTGTTCCCCTCCAAAGACCAGAATGGTGGCGTATGTGAGATCCATCTGTAGTGTCCCTCCAAGTTTTTTAATCCACGATCTAGACAATAGCATACCAAATTTGGGGAGAACGTCGGCTACCACAATATCCATGACCACACTTTTCATGGGCAGCTGGAACAGGGAAACCACCAGGTCTTTGATGACTCCTAGACACTGCACTCTCCTTGAATCAAAAGAATATAAATCATGATAAGTTCTTGTCACCTCCAATCCCAATTCTTCCGTGACTATTTTTGGCATAAGGTTATGGGAAGCCCCTGAATCCATGAGACAGTTCTGCAGCACTTTATCATGTATGTTCAGGGATGTGTAGAAGGGGGGGGATGAGTCATCTCTGTCTTCTACCATAGGGCCTAAGATGACGGTTGGCTTCTCATCTTGAAGGTTTACCGAGTCAGAGGGGGGTTGAGGGTACTCATATTGTAGCAGCTTGGAGAGGGATCTTTTAAAATATTCGTTTTTAACTAGCTCTGAGAGGGGGACGAGGATCCTGCTCTTTTGAATTTCATGTTCAAAATTAAAGGATGGAATGGGCTTAGGAGCTTCCCTTACCTCGGTGACGGGTTCTTTGAGTGCTGGCAAAGCACTCTGAGCTCTCTTATCCTTAGTAGCGGTTGTTGTAGATCTAGTAGGTCTTTCTGCTATGAGGGGCTGGTCTGGGCTATCAAAGTCTCCTTCTTTCCTTCTCGACCTGAGATTATATCTGTTAGAAGTGTGACCGGCCCTGGGCTCTTTCCCCAACTCATGAATTTGAGTGCTCATCAGGGATTCTTCATATGCGGACTGCGTCAAATGGGGAAAAGGGGGAGTGTCCTCAATACAGTGAATCTCAGGGCCAAACTCGTCTATCTCCTCTCTTTCCTCGTGATCAACTAGGTTGTTTTGGAGGGGGGTTTGAACCCTTTGATCATCTCTATCTTTTCCCCTTTGTTCCCTCGAGAAAACCTGAGGCATATTGTTAGCAGGTCGTCTGAAACCTCTATTATAAATGTTCTGTGGATTTCTGTACATGGGCTTCCCCTCTAATTCCCACCTCTCCATCTTGGCAGCAAGCGATTTTATTGCTCTAGTTGTCTCATCTGTCTGGTGGGGCAGGGGAGAGGAACTAGATGAGGAAGTTTCATACCTATTCTTGGGTGTATTTCTATCACCTGCGTTCCTGAGTCGGTTGACAACCAATATGTTAGATTCTACCTCCACGGCCGCATCCTGCATGTGGGTTAGCGTAGCAGCTCTTCTCTCCCTTAGAAGTAGGAATAAATCAGGATCAAAAGCGCTAGAATAAGTGATATTTGCAAAGGCTTCGGAGGGTTTTATCTCAGCAGGGATTCTATTGTACATTTTATTAAATCTCTTGGAGAAGTCAGGGAAAGACTCTCCTTCCTTTCTCTTCAACGACCCAAACTCTGTCATGTAATACATGAAATATTTTTTATCTCCCCACTGTCTCAGAAAGGTACTATCTAAAGTTCTATCCCATCAATAGATCCAGGAGGCAGGGCCTTGAACCATTTTCTAGCCTCTCCTTGGAGACTATGGACAAAAATTCTCATCCATACGTCTGCATGCATGATAACATTATCATCCGCAAAAGTATAAAAGGCTGCTAGGTGATCTTCAGCAGCTATGTCCCCCTCGCCTGTAAACTTGGGCAGCTGCTTTAGGTATCCTTCTAGTGGGAGGGCATTGAGAAGTTGTGGTAATACAAGAGGAGCATACCTAGCGGCTATGATGGCCTCCATTGCGGTCATAGGGGGATTTTCTTCGGCCATATGGATATTATGTAAAGGGGGACTCGGAGGAGAAGGAACTCGGAATGTTCTCCCCAGTGGAGTCGTCACAATGGAGTCGCCAGGTGCACAGCAGCAATCTTGATAATTCTGATATCTGATGCACCTTCAGAATCAGTTAATCGTTGTCGTCAATCCCGAGGAAAATATTCAACTTCGTCCCCGGCAACGGCGCCAGAAATGTAGGCGACGAAATTCACTACTGGATTGCTAACAGGAGCAGAGCCCAACGCCCATCAGTTTTATGTCACGTTTGTTTATAGATGGGTGATCGAATGGAGGTAAACTCAAAACAATAGTTTTCCAACTCTGAAACCAGGCCAGGTATGCATGAGCAAGTGAGGTCTTGCGTAAATTTCAGACAGTGAGCTATAGTAAAGGGTGAACAGGCGGAAGACTTATACAAGAGAAAAGCAGAGGTCTGTTATAAACAGCAGGTTTCTAACAGACTGTAGAAGGAGGCATTCAAACACAAGATCAGCTTACATTCAAACGCAAAGCTAGAGGACACAATTATGTAATCATAAATCCTTTATCATAACAGAACTGCAATAATGCGCATGAGTCAATCGTTCACGAACCCTCTTAGCATGAGATGAAAATTAGACGGAGTAAGAAGAACTGTCTGTCATAAAACAAGAAATCTCATATACAGATGCATAAGCTGAAAGCTATAATAGTTGTTAAAACATTACAGTAGGGAGCTCTGCTCAACCACCGATCCTTACAAAATGGAAAAAATGCCTACATATACTCTTCCCTTTCTTTCGCCCAATAGAGGCGTCTCAGAACTTTCAATGTGTGTTGTCTCCTCAATCAAATCTGTCCTTTGTTCCACTGTCATACGCCTCTTTAGTTTAGCATGGCTCATGCCAGGGGGTAGCTGGGCCCTTTGAATGTTGAATTGGCGTGTGCAGGTTCCTATGGCGAGTTGAAGACTCGGTGTGGCCTTCCTGAAGAGAATCGGTACAGGGGACCCTCCCGAGTAGACTTTCAGTCGAGACCTCCATACTCTGCAATAAATGAGTGATGTGAGGTTTCACCCACCCTCTCTCTTCTTTATCCATTCTGAGCAGGTATCGGGATCCAGATCACGTCGAACTGGAGTCTTAAGAGCACAATGCCCCCCTTCTGAGACTTAATTCGGAACCTTCGGCCAAATGAAAACGAAAACGCCCCTCTTCCAGACCTCCTTCTTGATGACCAGGCACCAAAACCATGGGCCCGACTCTGGGCGCTTTCGGAGCTTCTGGATTCGGGGCTTCGAGGGGTGAAGTGATGAGGGGATCTCACCGCACGAATTCCCGAACACCGACGTGAAGTAGATACGTGTCACGCGTCCTTCGGATGGACGGCCCAGATATTATTTACTATTATAAAGAGGTGTCCCCCCTTTTACCCGCTCGCTTGATATGACCTGGGGCTGAGACCCTGGGCTTCGATTGAAGGGTGCTTCGGAGTTTCGCCGATTGGCACTTCCAAGTGAAATGAGCTGAGAGCTCCCTGTTTCCCGAAACCCCGATCCGCGATATGCCGACAGGCTGCCACCTGTCCCGGTGAGATCGGACGGTCCATATTTGTTTTGAACCATGGTGCTTCCCCTTGCTAGACCCTGGGCAACTGGTCGGCCCCGAAAAACCCGATGGCCATCGATCCGCTTCTATGGATGGATCTCGGCCACCGATGGCAAAACTTTGCCCGCTCGCTTGACTTGCTGCTAAAATACTGGATTCTCTCGTGCTATGCTCAGGTGCTTCCCGTGCAAACTGCAGACTTGGGTACGCCTAATCCCGAGACAAGAAATATCACTAACACAGCCAAGAACGAGGGAATTGCACCATATTATAGCATTTGCTAGCATAAAACTGTCAGATTCAGAGAATAATTACAATACCACAGAAAGAAAAGGCCTAGCTATGGTCTATGCACTTCAGAAGTTCAAGAATTACTTACTAGGAAAACATTTTAAGATGTTTACAGATCATTCAGCGCTCAAATATATAGTCAATAAGATAGTGTTGGGGGGGAGAATTTGTAGATGGTTAATGTTGTTCCAGGAATTTGAGTTTGAAGTATTAGTCAAACTGGGGAAGTTGAATGCAGGACCTGATCACCTGTCAAGGATCATCAATGGAGAGGAACCTACAAATCCGAAGGACAACTTCCCTGATGCATAGTTATTTTCAGTCCAAGTAGCTAATGGATATTTTTCTGACATCATCCAATACTTGAGTGCAGGGACTGCACCACAAGAATTCAACACTGCGCAGAAGAAAAATCTGGTAGTCAAAGTCATAGACTATCAACTGATTGTTGGACACTTATACAAGATAGGTGCAGATGATAGCTTGAGAAGATGTGTAGTAGAACATGAAAGACTTAGGATTTTAGCAGAGGCCCGTGAGGGAATAGCAGGAGGACATTATGTAGGAAAAGATATCGCACAGAAGGTATTGCACACAGGACTATGGTGGTTAATTGTTCACAGAGATTCAAAGGACTACTGCCAGAGATGTGATGTATGTCAGAGGGTTGGTAAACCCAATAGACGGTACAAGATGCCCCTAAGGCCGCAAGTAACCTTGCAAGTATTCGATAAATGGGTAATAGACTTTATGGGACCAATTAACCCACCATAAAAAAGGTCAGGAGCAAGGTATATTATTACTGTGACAGAGTACTTAACAAGATGGGCAGAAGCATCACTGGTAAAAGATTGCAGCGCAGAGATAGCAACACACTTCTTGTTTGAGCAAGTGATCACTAGATTGGATGCCCAAAGATTTTGATGAGTGACCAAGGCACTCACTTCATTAACAACACTATTAAGGCTATGAATGAGGAGTTTGAAGTCTATCATCAAAAGAGTACACCATATCACCCTCAAGGAAATGGAACAATGGAATCCTTTAATAAGATTCTAGAGAATGCACTGACAAAGATCTGCAATGTCAACATGGACGATTGGGAATTGAAGATACCAGTAGTACTATGGGCATACAGGACCACATGTAAAACATTGACAGGGTAGACACCATTCAGATTGGTTTATGGACAAGAAGCAGTGGTGCCATTAGAATTTTTGGTACCTAGTATGTGCGTAGCAGCAATTACGAACATGACAGAGCAGGGCGTAGTACAGGAAAGGCTAAATCAGTTGATGCTCATGGAAGAATATAGGATTCTAGCAGGTTTTCACCAAGAAGCATAGAAATCAAGGGACAAATCTTGTCATGATAGACATATCAAAAGGAAAAGTTCAAGGAGAGAGACCTAGTTTTGGTGTACGATAGTAAATCTCTTCAACACCCAGGAAAAATCAGAATGCATTGGTTGGGACCATATGAAGTAAAGTTTGTCACAGATGGGGGAGTTGTAAAGTTGAAGGATTTGGAAGGAACAGAACTCAGATGAATGATCATTGGGAGTCGACTGAAACTGTCTAGGGACAGTTGACCTCCTAGCACTTAAAAAAAAAAAATGATTCACCAGACAACAAAGGACTGCGCACAGCAACAAAGGGGTTACTACGCCAGACACCAGAAGACAACACACAGCTAAAATAGAGTTAGTGCGACAAAAGTAAAATGTCCACGTGCACTGGAGAAACAACATACTGCACACTTGGAAAACATATTGCGCCGGAAAAAGGACCAATGGTCTGAAAAAGGCGAAAATGGGAAAAATGGTGGGTACGACGAACATGCACCAACTGGCAGCGTCTATCAAAATTGAATGACAAGAAAATTTTAAGCGATGTCGCATTAATCACACTAACTGGTGGCATCAATTGAATTGAATGTCATATACGCGAGAAATATCAAGTCATTTAAACCACAGCACGGGTAAAATCTCCGATAAGTTTCACACAATTGCTATAGAAGGAAAGAATGCGGGTAACAGAAGGGTTATTGTGAAATTGAAAAATACCAGAACGACAGAGTATATGGAGCAGAGAGCGAGTTAGTAAGAGTTACAAAACGAACTAGCTCGACAAAAATCATCTTAACCACCATGGCACCACCCAAGCTAGGTGCGTTGAGCCATGCCTGCAGAAGACCTCAAAGCAACCTCAGAGAACCATAGTAGCCATAGGGAATCAAACAGGAACCCGCATGGACTAGAAAATTCATCAACTTTGACGAAATTGCCTCACCCAATATGGAACCAGCGATCCCCACACCCACGGTGGAGGAAACCCAATAAACAACAGTGGTTGGCATGGACATCGATATGTCGGAAATGGGACAGAGCCAGCAGGTCAAGGATGAATTAAATCCTTCACACCCTGAACACACTAAAGAGGCCCTGAGGGTTAATGGCATGGTCCTAAACCAAATAGAAGCGGTTGCGCCAGGAAGGTCACACATAGCAGCGTCGAAGAAGCAACGGGAGCGTATAGTAGAAGATGTCATCGACCAGACAAAGACATACGCAAATGATGAAACAATGGAGGATGGAACCTCGAGTCAGCCACCACAGAGAAAGGGAAAATATCCCATAGCAAGATCACCACGCAAACAGGCTGCAATAGCTATAGTCTTACCGCGCATTCCATAAGGGGTGCATACCATGGCTAACATTTTAGGATGCATGGAAAAATACAATACTCGGACCACGATGTGACCAACTTGGACAAGTTCCCTGAATTTGCAAATCAATTATACCAGAACATCATGTAGGACCCTTTGGCGATCCAATTTTGAAACTGAAACAATGGGCAGCCGGACTGGCCAACACTGGGGTCCTAAACCTGTTGGATATCCCACATTTTGGAAGGGGTCGCAATGTAAACATCTATTTCAAGCAGTTGATGGAATTCACTCATGGAGGATACCTATGGGTGGAGGATCCTGTCTCTATAGACATAGAGCTCATTATTTTTATTGCAGGGCTTCCATCTTGGGGGGGAGAGTCTCGAGCAGTACCTCGATGACAAGACAAAGGAGAAGGCACTGGCAAAGGAGTTTGAAGAATCCTAGCACCAAAGGGACCAGATTCAGGATGTGTTGGCTGACTTAAGGCAGGTCCTAGAGCATATCATAGAAGCACAGAGGGAGGACAGAGGAACATATTCATTCTCTGCAGCATCAAAAGTAGGAGCCAAGGTTGCACTGAACGAACATGAAACGATATAGACAATAGCACAGGCGAGCCCGAATTTCCACATTACACCCAGCATGTTGCGCATGGATGAGATTTTTGGTGAGACACCTTTGAAAGATATAACATAGATACAATTGGTAATTAATCGGATACCAACCAAGGCACTATACAAACTGCAAGTCAGTGTCACGCAGGAGGTGCAGTCGCGTGCATGAACAGACGTAGAAAAGTTGCAGAACACAAAGGACAGAAAAGAGGAGTTGGAGTTGGTGCTCGAGAAAGTCAAGCTCGAGACCAAAGACGAGAAATATCACACGGATAGGCTCAAGCAGAGATTGGATATATCCTATGACAGAATTCCAAAAAGCGCACAAATATCATATCCCATGACAATGCAGAAAATTAATCAGATTGTGCAAATAATTCATCAATACAGGCAGAAGATCGAGAACCTCTGGGATAAAATCATTCGTACCACTCCCTTAGAGGTGAAGGAACAAAGGAAGTAGGAATCAGTCAGACAAATGAAGAAAATGGAATGAAAATTCAGCTAAGTTGTCGACTTGTTTGATAGAGCATCACAACTATGGACAAAGCTGGAGGAGGATCAATGGATCCAGCACTGAGACCAGGAAGAGGAAAAGATAATCGCAGCTATCCAAGACCTCAAGCAGAGCCAGAAAATGATGAAGATCATCGAGCACCTCACAGGATGAGAATCCTGGTGTGATCTAGTCAGCCTTACATGGATCGGGAAGCCTGTGGAGATTGTAAGATCCAAACTATAAACATGCACGGCGTGAAATATTGTTGAGACATAGTAAGAAGCTTGAGAACCAGATCTTTGTGGACATAGCCCAAGAGGGGGTGAACCATCGTAACACTTATGTTATGTGATTGAATGTATGCATCTCTATTGTTGTTAGGTATTGAATGTTATATGAATGAATGAAGAACTAGTTAGATATGATATTCTAAATGCATGACTAAGAAGGATTGTTTTAATCAAGAGGTTAGATTAGATAAATAAATATCACAAGGTACAATCACAGATCTCCACTCATTCCTAGGTTGCAAGCACTTGAATATTTCAGCCACCCATAGAGATATCTCGAGTGAGACTGCGCAGTACACCCTGTATGTTGTGTTGCCTTCTGGTTTACCAGGGGGGGCAATAGTTTTAAAGGGTTTTGTTGGAATCTTGTTAAATATTAATCGGGGTCAATCTATAACAGTGAGATAATTTATAAAGGACAATAAACAATAACAAACCAACAATGAGATATAAAACTACTACATTCATGAGAAGAGGTTGTATCATCTTTATCTCATACATGTACATTACCATCATCAAGTACCTAAGAAGGGTTTTCCCCTACAAAATTGATTTGAATAGGGTCATAGGTGATCTTATGCAAGATAAAACCATCAAAGAGATTAGGATACAAAAGATAATAAGTAGAATAATTAAGAAAATTAAATGCCTGCCTTGAACAAGAAATATTTCCAAAAGGAGCCTCTTTGAATGGTATCACTTCTTCCCTAAGAATATCGATGGTTGATCTTGATTGTGAATTGGTAGGCTCCACACTGAGAATTGTTTCACAATCAAAACCTACTTCCTTTTCTGAGTAGGATGTCAATTGTTGTTCTGAAAATGTTATACATTGTGTGTGTATTACTTCTCTTCGTGTTAATTGATCGTCATGTCATTTTTCTCCTCTAAAATATGTACACATGAAAAATCATCCAAAACATACTCACGGTTAGGGTATAGGATAAAATCAGCATGATTATGAGAATAAGAAGACTGAATAAATGATTCAATAACTACAGAAAAATCTTATTGATATGTATCAATCAAACTAGAATCAGTGCAACAATTATGATCATTAAAAATTAATTTGAATTGGTTCCTTTCTAAAAGATATGTTATGTTTGGTGTGTCTGAATTTTCTTCCTCAATTAATTGATAAGAATTATTTTCTTGCTCCATTAGACGATTACAATCATGATCACATGAGTTGGACTCAATTTGATACATTCCTGATGTAGTTGTCATATCTTCAGGCTCATGACAACTTTCTTCATGATTCTCCATAGTTTACTAGTTTATTTCCTCTGATGGAAAAGATAGAATAGGACAATGAGAACCTAATATAACCATTGTCATGACCCAAAGTGTCTCATTTTCAGCATAAAATCCTTCCTCTATATCAACTGCAGAAAAATCTAAACTTAAATTGACTACACTAGACGGTTCTTTGTCATCACTAATAAAATAGGGGGGAATGGGATGGTGGGAGGATACATATGCTTCTTCCAAAAAAGAATTCCTTCTCTGATATATATCCTCCAAGGTGCAGAAAGGTCCAAAAATACGTTGTTCAACCAAATCGCTTGAATCCTCATCATATAAATCTAAATCTAAATCAGCATGTGAAGAAATATTAATACATGACTAGGATTCTTCATCTGTTATCTAATCATGTTCATTAGAAAGATAAGTTAAATGTAGAATCTATTCCCTAATAGAGGGAAAATCATCCAAACGAAATATATAGAGAATACGTTCATTAGAAAGATAATTTAAATGTAGAAGCCATTCCCTAATAGAGGGAAAATCATCCAAACGAAATATATAGAGAAGACGCATAAATCTTAAAGAAAAATCTTTTAAAGATTCATATTTTTTCCTTATAAGCTTTAATATGTCTTCACATTGTTCTCTGTAATCACAAGTCTCAAAAGCATGCAAAAAAATCATGCATAAATTGTTCCCATGTGTGAATAGAGGTGGCCAGAAACTTTTCACACTATATTTTAACCCAGCCTTGAAAAGTAAGAGTGAACAACCTGCAAATGATACCTTCATGAATAATATTATGAGAAATACAATTTAAATAGAACTGAATGAAATGCCCATATGCAGATGTCTCACCCTACCCATCAAATTTAATTTGTGACAAGATATTGACTAACTTTCTAAGAGTGTTAATAGGTACAAAACTTGAAACACATCTCCATAAAGGGATTTGGGAAGGAGTCATTAATAATAAAAATAATTAACAAGAAAGATGATCCGGATTTAGGAGTCGAATGAAATGATTAAAAAATTGAATACAATAAACACAAAGATAGGCAGAGTAACACAAATATCTAGTGAACAATATATTCTATTAAATAACGAAATAGGTTGAAACTGTAAAACTCCAGAACTGAAACTTGCTCGAATGGTGGTAGTTATCTCTGAGAAGAGATGTGGCTACTACGCACATCTGTCTGAGAAGAATTGATTACAATGAGGCTCCATAGTCCCTTTTCATATTACTCATGAATGCCAAAAACCTAGACATCCAAAAACCTAACCCTAGAAGGTGAAACGCCAAAATTCATGTGGGCCCTATGGGTAAGTTGGTGTAATTTGGTACCTCAACTTCCTAGGGTCATAACTTTTGCATACAACCTTTGTTTTAGGTGTGTGATAGCCCGTTGGAAAGGTATTTCAAAGAAATACACATTATGTCATTAGACTCTGACTCTATCAATAATCTAACTATCATGGCGAGCCAAAAAATAATTTTAAGGGCCCCAAAACAGCCCTGAAAGTACAGAAAGATGTTTTGACATGAAAACATACAAAATAAGCCAATTGGATTAGGAGAGAGGCCACCCATATCCACCTGGAGAATGTGTGAGGCTTCAGACAGCCCTAGAAGTGTATAACTCACAATTATAAAGTAGTACAGAAAGATGTGTTGAACAAAAAACAGACATGAGGAGCCAATTGAAATAGGTGGGTGGCCACCAATATCCACCTGGATCAAAAGACTCCATAGACATATCTTGTCATATGGCCCTCCTTCTAGCATCATTTTTGTTGACGATTCTTAATGGATTATCAAGCAGGTAAGGGAAAATGCTTGATGGCGAATCCCAAATAGACTCACTCTTGCTTGGGATGAAAAATTTCAACTAGTATGTGGGCCTGGATGCCACTACGAATTAAGAGAAAAAGGGAAAGACATTAAACTTTATTTCCAAATAATTCTAACTAATCTAAATATAATCTAGTTAAAAAAAAATAAACATTTTCTAGTCTAATTATTTCTAACCTATCATGCATAGGAGAAACTCTAAAAGATAGACACAACATAGAATGTTATTACACATTGCATAAATAGTTCTTGTCAATCAACAATATATTAAAATAACAAATCTACAGATTGAATCACAAATAGTTGCAAGTTGAACCTGTAACATTACCATTGCATCCAATAGTAACCACAAATCTCAAATAACTTGAACAACACACACATAATTAATTCATATGAGATATTATTCAATAAACTGTGAAATTCAATCACACGTGCAGAATAGTCCCTTGTATAACTAAAGACCATTCATAGTTGCCAAATTTCCTTCTACTATTTATTGCAAGAGATAATAGTATCATCAATGTCACAATGGGAAAAAGTCATTTTCCTATTACATTGAGCTCTCTTTTATAAGGTACAAGAGAGTATTTCTAGTATCTGTAATTACCAAGGATATAGTTACGTCTGTTCATTTCAATTATCCCCTCTCTATTACAATTCTAACTAGATTGACAAATAAGCATTACATTAATATCATGGGAATTTATTCGACACTCTATCTTCCCCGCATACGACTCTTTATTCTTATGCTTTAGTTGCTCCATTAGTTTTGTTCAGTTTCCTCTCCCCCGCTCGCAACTTGTGTCATTTAATATTCCCTCAAAATTCCTTAGAACAGGGGGTAAGATATCCAGCCAATCTTCTCATCCCATCCAATTTACTAGTGAAATTGTTTTCCTTTCCACCTTTATTATTCCAAAGAAAAGGGGACTTGAAAATTTTGAAAACATATAAAAAGGGGTTATTACCGAAGGAACACTGGCAAGGGTCTAGTCTCTTGTTGAAAAAGACCACTAGCGACTACAATCCTTATTCATCGAATATTCATTAATTTAGTTTGGACCCTTCTTTTTTTTCAGTATGAACCATTCATGGTATCTATATCAATGGAATTCTATTGTATGGAAGAATGACTCAATCAAGCTTCATTGTCGCAGATGTAGAGAATCAGTGACCACAACATTTATTCATGGATTCTTTGTTGTAGTCGAACCCCTACCAGTTGTTGCAGAGATACTTGAGGATGAACTATGGAATTTCATGTTCTGAACATATTAATCTCGAGCTTATGGAGAATAAACATTCTTTTTCTTTTCAAAAACAAGTGAAGTTCCTCAACACTCCAAAAGAATTGAGTAATATCAATTCATCCTAGGGTAAATATCCATGAAGTGGGATCAACATTCATGGCTTATTGTTTTGAACACTCTGTAGACAATGTTATATGTCTTTGTATTGGCTATTTCTAAACTCAGAGAGTTACCTCTATAACATATTTGACATGAGTCTTGGGAGGATGTTAATGGATTTTATGATGACTATGGATTTGTTGGTGTAATCTCCGATATGATGTTCATTCATTTTGTGTGATATATATGTCTTATCAGAGTGTTGGTCTATTCAATATGATCTTTTGATTTCTCGATGATCATTTCAACATAAAAACAAGATCTTGATTTACCTATGGATCCGATGTATGTCAATGT